>JADBJO010000742.1:160000-172500 GCA_016801955.1 Conus betulinus
AGAGAGAGAGAGAGAGTGAGAGATGATGTGGGGGGTGGGGATTGCACTAATGGAGGTAGAGGTGGAGGAAAAGAAAAAAATGAGGAAGGAGGACAGGACAGAACATCTCAAGTCAGACATTTTTGAGAACCACTCAGAGGCAGTGTTCAAGACACATGACAAGACTGACAGTCGACCAAGCAACCACACATGCGCAATGTCTTGTTTCTTGCCCACATCTTGTTTGCCCAAAGCCTGCATGCTCTACTGCATACTTCTTCACTGAAGCATTCCCCTGGAAACCCCTCAAGTGCAGTGCCAGGTCAACCAAGTAACAAGACGCTGGGGACAGCAGTTGCGAAACATTCCAGAGAGAGACAACCTACCAACCCACCTTTCATTCTCCATTCCCCTTGATCCCTACTCATCCCCACTCCCAATTTCCCCAATAAAACAACAACAAAAACCAGCCAACAAACAAACAAGAGAGAGATGAGAGGGAGAGAGGGAGAGGGAGAGAGAGAGAGAGAGAGAGGGAGAGAGAGAGAGAGAGAGAGAAGAGAGAGAGAGAGAGAGAGAGAGAGAGAGAGAGAGAGAGAGAGACAGAGACAGAGAGAGAGGAGAGAAGTCAATAAGGTTTTTCCACAACTTTTCATGTCAACTGTGTGTCCTTTTAAGCAAGACAGTTTGAGTAAACAGTAAATTTTATAGAGGTCCATAGTTGAGTTCTCTGTGCAATATGTACTTATCAGCTTATCAACAAAAAAAGAATCTGTGGCAAGAAGAGAAATGCTGACAGACAAAAAAATGTATACTATATGGATGTACCTTCCTTAGGAAGAACAACCTGACTTTCACACAAACAATTGGGTTGTGATGAAGAAATTATCCCATAAACACTAAGAAATCTGTTGTGATGAACAGATGAGATAACGAACACAGAGAAATCTATCAAAATGAATAATTACACTGCAAACACAAGGAAACCTGTTGTGGTGAAAATATCATAACATATAAACAAAGAGATATCTGATGATGTGATGAATAAATTACATCACAAATACAGAGAAATATATTCTGGTGAAGAGATTACAACATAGAGATATATGATAATGTGATGAAGAAACTACACCACAAATATATATTATATACAAACCTGCTGTGATGAAATTACACCACACAATGATGAACACAAACCAAATCTGTAGTGATGATATAATTACTCTACAAAATGACAAACACAGAATAATCTGCTGGTGTAGTGACCACAAAATGAAAAACAAAAAACAAAAAAAAAAAAACCAGAGAAATCTGTTATGATGAGAAACTGCACCACAACTTAAAAATGACAAAAACAGTGACATCTATTATGCTGAAGGAGTTAAATCACACACAGAGAGAAACCTGTTGATAAGAACTTACAGTCACAAACTGAGAGAAATCCATTATGATACATGTACAAGCTACAATGCAAACAGAGAGAAACCTGTCATGATAAAAAAAGTTAAAATATAAAAACAGAGAAATCAGTAAATAATGAAGAAAAATTAATAAAGCACAGAGAAATTATTAGCACAGAGAAATTTATTACAATGAAGAAGTATATATAAACAAACACAAAGAAATCTATCATGAAGGCAAAGTTTACTGTACGAACACAAAGAGATGATAATTATGATGAGTAAGTTACAATGCAAATTTTAAAAAAGCTTATAAAAAAAAAACACAAGCACATAAAATAAAATTCTGTAACAGTGAAGAGGTTACAATGCAACACAGAACAATCTGTTATGTCGAAGAAGTTACACAAACACAGAAAAAACAGAAAACCAGCTATAATGAAAAAAAATTTGACCAAAAAAAAAAAAAAAAAAAAAAAATGACAAACAGAAAATTCTGTTATGATAAAGCAAAATTTTACACAAACACAAGGAATCTGCTATGATGAAAAAAAAAATGACACCACAAACACAGAAGACATTTTTATGATAAAAAAAATGTCAATACAGTCCATTCTATTTGTTCTAAAAATACCACAAGAAAATTACGGCTGTGGACACTAGTACTATGTTAATATCTCCCCGTCAAAAAAAAAAAAAAAATCTCTGATGGCTTTGTGAAAATTAAAAGTACAGGAATTAGCTGCAGCTTCTGTACATTGTTTATAGATTACAAAGCTAAGAAATTTTTTTTTTTTTTAATTTTATTTTCACCTTTCAAATATAAAATGGTGTTAAAATTATTGACTTCAAAACAGAAGACAACAGTCTATGTTTGTGTGTGTGTGTGTGTGTGTGTGTGTGTGTGTGTGTGTGTGTGTGTGTGTGTGCACATGTGTGTGCATGTGTGTGTATGTGCAGACATATGTGCGTGCAGTGTGTGTGTGTACATAAGCATGTGCATGCACATGTGTGTGTGCATGCGTGCACGTGCATGCGTGCAAGTCTGTGGTCCGTAGTGTCTGTTCCTTATTTTTGACCGATTCTTTTTTTTTTTTCTATTTCAAACATTATTTTCCAGAAAACAGAAAAAGAAAGCAGGACAGTAGCAATTTGTGAGATGGATGGAGGGAGAGAGAGAGAGAGAGAGAGAGAGAGAGAGAGAGAGAGAGAGAGAGAGAGAGAGAGAGAGAGACAGACAGACAGACAGAGACAGACAGACAGAGACAGAGACAGAGGGAAAGAGAGAGAAAGAGGCAGACAGACAGAGACACAGAAAGGCACCGAGTTGGGAGGAGGGAGGGTAACACTAACAGGTGATACTAGAGTGTGTAGAGTGTGTGAATAAAGGAAAGAAGGGCGAGACAGATTCTTCGTGTTTGTGATTTATCAGATATTAATTAATATTACTCTTCTCCCTTCAAATTCTGTATTAAAAACATTTCTGTTTAAGTGTAAATCAAATGTGTAGACGTTCTAGTATTGTATTAGTATTATGTTTTTTCAAACTTTGAATACAACTAAACATTAATTTGACAATACACTGGTTTCAGTCAGTCAGTGATTGCATGAGTGCATGTTTGTGTGTGTTTGTCTATGTGAGTATGTGTGTGTGTGTGTGTGTGTGGTGTGTGTGTGTGTGTGTGTGTGTGTGTGTGTGTGTGTGTGTGTGAATGGGAGGGAGGGGAGGGACAGAGAGAGAGAGAGAGAGAGAGAGAGAGAGAGAAGAGACAGAGAGACAGAGAGACAGACAGACAGAGACAGAGAGAGAGAGAGAGAGAGAAGAGAGAGAGAGAGAGAGAGAGAGAGAGAGAGAGAGAGATTATGGAAAATCAAATGGTCTAAACTCACTGTCCAGTCTGGCCACGACATCATCTATCACACACTGTTTGGTGTAAGAGTCTTCGATTGTTGGGTCATAGTCTGTCACAAAATACGACTGCAACAAACAAAAAAATGAAACAGAGATCAAATAATATGGCTGAATAAACTAAACTTATCAATTCAATGGCAAGACATCCTGTATAATTTCACAACTAATTTCTGCAATAAACATTCAGCATACTTCTTCTTATAAACTAAAAATTCTTTTGTTGCTGTCATTTTATTGATATTTTTGTCTGGTGAGTGTGCACAAGTGTGTATGTGCCCAGTGAGTGAGTGTGTGTGTGTGTGTGTGTGTGTGTGTGTGTGTGTGTGTGTGTGTGTGTGAACATGTGCATGTGACTGTGAGTGGCAGTGTGTGTGTGTGTGTGTTAATAGATGTATGTATATGACTTTGTCAGTGCGCGCGCGCGCGTGTGTGTGTGTGTGTGTGTGTGTGTGTGTGTGTGTGTGTGTGTGTGTGTGTGTGTATGAGCGTGCATGCGTGCGTGTTTGTATGTGCGTGCACATGCGCGAGCATGTGCAAATACTGGACGCTGGTTTGTCTTCAATTCAATGTCGTTTTAAACAAAAACTATATTAAACAATATCTACGTACATGTGTTTCTCTCTGTGTGTGTGTGTGTGTGTGTGTGTGTGTGTGTGTGTGTGTGTGTGTGTGTGTGTGTGTGTTTTCATGTGTAAGTGTACACATACAGTGTGCATATACTCTTTCATGCACACATGTAAGAGTACAAGCAAGTGTGCTTCTGCTAGCTCATGAGTCGGTGTACATACATATGCATACATACAGGTCTAACTGTTCATTTGCAAGCATATGCAAAAGCATAATGCACTCTTGTGCATGTGTGAAAACACATAAGTTTGCAAATTAAAGTACTAAATCAGTGATCCACTGATCTCTGTGAGGCAACTGAGACAAAGTGTTTACGACTGGCACGTTTGACTTGGTCATTGTTAAAGTTCGTGCTGTAACGATCTGAAATCTACTGGTGTGCTCACCCCGTATCTGTCATGGACTGGGAATTCCCTCTTCGGTTGCATTCAGTCTCTTTTAACTCCTGTACTGTTTCATTGCAACAAGAATGATGTATTTTTGAGTTCATAAGCCTGATGTTCTTAGTCTTAAAGTTACATTAAACCAAGACAAAGTTCTGTGAATTAAACATACCTAATAACAATGCACAAGCCTTGGCTGTCTATATCAGATTCTGATAAATCTTGCATTTCATTCCATTCATCCAACAGAATTTAAAAAAAAAATGCACACATTATGAATAAACATGACAAACAGTAGAAATATTTCAACTGCACTGGCTATCTATATCATCTTAGGTCGTAGGAATGTTAGTGTTATTCGTTTACATGCGAGTCCGCACACCGAGCACCTAAACCTCTGCCAGTGCTCTCACCGAGTCTCAGTCACTGCAGCACTTATTTGTGAGTTGTTGAAGGAACAAAACAACACATTTGATTTACCTGGATAAACTGTATAGTTAAGGCACTTTTTCCTACACCACCTCCACCAACCACAACCAGTTTGTAACTTTGACTGTAATTCCCAGCATCATTGCTACGGGACATCATGAACATCCACACTATTCGGGTCTGTTGACTCTTTCCCCTACCAGACGACTTTTCATGTCCCTAAAATGGCGAAGTGCGAAACTAAAGCTAGGAACACACATTAGTTTGTTTTGAAGTTCATTGTTTATACTTTTTCGAAATGTATAGTCATTCGTTTGTTTACACAGGTTTTATCGTAAAGAAAGATCAATCACAATTTTTTCACCCTGGTTTTGAACATCGAGGGCATGGAGTGGGGAGGGTGGAAGGGGACGGTGAAGAAAGGCAACGGGGGAGGGAGGGGGTGCGGGAAAGGGGAGCGCCTGATCAAGCACTTAGGATTAGGCATTAGTCATCCGAAGGTGGCGACCTTACGCCAACAAAGCGCTCAACAATGAATGATTCACCCCACCAAACACAAGACGCATTTTGTATAATATCATACCATACAGGCTTTATTCAGCTTTTACAAGACAGTCTTTTTTTACCTTTTCTGTCGGGTCTCACAATGAAAGTTTATTACCGCAAAAATTGATAACAATAATTTTTATCAGCTGTGAGAGCTCAGCATGTGCTGTGACAGCTTCCATTAATTAAATTAGTCTCAAAACTTTTTTTTTCAGGAATCTGAAAGATTCGTTGCCCCTTTAGCCACAACAAACAACAACAACAACAACAACAACAACAACAACAAATGAAGGAAGAAGAGGAAGAAGATTTGGGCGAAAAAAGTAATTTTACAAAAGGTTAATAGAAATCGGAATGTTAATTCTCTCGTTGATGTTTTTAATATGGGTGAGCACATTGTTTTGTCAACATACAGAACTCAAGCAGAATTTTAAAAACCTCATTCGATGATGTCATCTTTTGGTCTTCGATGTTCAAAATCAGGCAGTTTTTACCTTCTGCAGAAAGCAATTTAAATTGATACCAATGATATGCTATTTAGCCAGTCTTGGCACGTTTTCTACAAGAGTTGTAGGCCCTACGCTCCCCCCCCCCCCCCCCTCCTCCCCGGTTATGGGGCCACACCACGTGTATCATTTAACACTGGTTTAATGTGCTAATGCGCGCGCGCGCGCGCGCGCGCGCGTGTGTGTGTGTGTGTGTGTTGCGGTGTGTGTGTGTGTGTGAGTTCGCGGTGTGTGTGTGTGTAGGTGTGGAGCGCGCTTTGGCCAGTGTGTGTAATATGTGTGTGTTGGAGCAATACACGTCTTTGGACAGTGTGTGTGTGTGTGTGGGGGGGGGGGGGGGGGGGGGGGGAGGGAGGGGGCGTTCGTGTGTGTGCGCGCGCGCTGTGTGTGTGTGTGTGTGTGTGTGTGTGCATAAGTGTCGGGAGTGCGTGAGAGTGTTATTGTGTGTTGCCTATATGTCTGTGCATGAACGCGTGTGAACGCGTTTCACATGAGTGGCATGTGTGGGTATGCATGTATATGTACGTTACACGCGTGGAATGGCCGTTCAAAGAAGAAGAAGAAGAAGAAGAAGAGAAGAAGAAGAAAATGAAATGAAATGAATATTAAATTAAAAAAAAAAAAGCTACAGTTTTTTTTTTTTCTAAGTGAATATAAAGAGAATCATACGGTAAAGTAAAGTAGATGTGTATTTTGGGGTTAATTTCGTTTCTTTTAATTTCATTTTAGCTTTTACTATGAAAGAGAAAATTTAACGTAGAAGGATATGATGAGATAACGACCCCACTGGTCCCCACAGCAACCGGACTTGGCCATGTCTCAAGGCTTCAAAGGTGGGGCAGTCCTGACTGTAAGATGTGGGTGGGAGTTTGGGATCCTGTACCAGAAGGGCGTTGGTCAATATGAGACAGTTTGAGACGTGAGAGATGGGTGAGAAGCTGGCACTGTCCTGTTCGTAGCCTGAAGATGGTAACTTGAGCTGCTCTGTCCAGTTGGTGGATGCTGTCCTCTTCAGTCCCAATGTTCAGGCATTGGTGCAACACTGCTTTAAAGTTGTTCCTAAGGATGGTTTTTGCTTCGCTGTAGGACATCGGGTGCCCTGACTGTTTCGACATTTTCTCCTTTTGAATAAGGCTGACTGATAGGATAAATTGCTTTGGGCATACCAATGCCTTATGTCGTATGAAAACGGTGGGATCACTCTCGCTGAACGCAACTCTAACACAGATTATCTCCCGTGCTAATTTCTTACCATGTCAATTCGCCCGTTGGGTATTCTGCCACCAAGAAAAGCGAAACAGGTTGCAGCAATGCTGGCTGCGACCTTGGGAATTTAGTTTTGTGCAGTCAGTATACCTGTTTGTTTGTAATGTCTGGAGACATATTTGTCGAACACTATGCCTGACTAGTATACTCTCACCCACATTTTCTAATTCATTGAAGTAATCCCACCCGTTGAGTGACCAAATGAATCTCCCTGTGGACGGGTGTTCACTAACTTAAGTAAAACCATAAGCCCCCCCCCCCCCCCCTTCCCCCCGTCACCCAGCCTCCCTCCCTCCCCCCCACCCCCCACCCCTGAAGAAAAAGGAAAAAAAAGGGGAAAGAAGTATCTTGTTTACCTTCATTAAAGCGAATATTTCTTTACAGTCATCCCGATTTTTTCTTAGTGCTGAAATTTTGTCCCCTTTCGTGCACTTTTACCACAATTGACCGTACATCATATCACGAAAACTTGTAGCAATAATCTGCATGGTTTTTTTTAAGTTCTGAAAGAACAGACCATGTCAAGGAGAGTTCTAATCATTGTCAATATTTTTTCTTGCCTGTTATATAGGTGAGTGTCGTCGTTGTTTTAACACGGTCAGTAATAAACCCCGACTCTATAATTCTGTAAGCTTAATTAAGTAGGTTGTTTACAGATTTCCCGGAGTGTGTGATAAATCTTGATCTTTGTATTCTGAAAACAGTCCATCAAACTGTGTTCCAGGGGCATTGTATCATCCATGAACATAGTAGAAAGGTGTCCTAATTGACGAAGCTCTATTTGAACAGTCTTGGACAGCAAGCTAGACGAAATTCTTGAAAACACACCCAGTACAATTAAACATTTGTCGCTCCATTGGAACTTCAAAAGATGATGCCATCTGAATGGTTGGCATCCTTATGAGCATAAGAAACCAGCATTGTGCATCACTTGAATCAACCATCTGTCGAACTTTCTGTGTGTAAATAGCGAAAATTTATATTTTAATTAACTTCTTTTGAGCTGATGATCAGTCTGAATTTCTCTTTCTTTGGGCTGACAAGGATTTGGGAAACAAAATGTTATTATCAATAGTCTTCTTTCGTTATAAAATTTTCCAGTTTATATGTCGATGGCTGTTGTACGTTCTGATGAAATCTGGATCTGTGGATATTTTTTGTTTAGCATGGGCACATCAGTGAAAACAGTATACACTCATTTTCACCATGTTAAAAGTGATTGAGTCAATTGTGATTATCTTACATTCGTGTAGGCCTACATAGTCCGTAATTTATCTTGTTGTGAAAACTTGTACACCTTCATTTTAATTCCTGATTAATACTGTCTACCTTTGTACATAACTGGCTCACTTCCTCAATCTGAAATTCATTTTGGTGTGGGTTTCTTTTCCTGCCTGTAAGCTCGCTGACCTCGGGTTTCCCTCTGTTTTGGCTGGCTGCTCGAGAGTTTGCTCGTCCTGAGCTTGACCTGTCCTGTGGTATGGATGGGCATGGATGGAAATGTTCTGTTGAGCTGAGCTGTACTTAGCTTGAACTTTGGCTGACCTGTGCCGTACAGTGCGGCGATGTCTCCATCGTAACCAAGCGCTTGATTAGTAAGTAAACTGCTTCAAACTGAGGCAAGAAAACTGTCTGACCTTTGGGTTCAAAGTGAGATGAGTGCAGGCGGCAAATTGAAACAAGTTTAAAAGAAAAAAAAATACTATTCCGTCGGACGAAAGGGACAAATTACATAGCAAAACACGACGCGTTTGGATCTCTTCAGTCTTCTATAGGCAAAAGAACCTTCGTTTTTATTATTTGAATTTTATCTTGCCGCAAGAAGACCAAAGGGGTCGAAACGCATCGTGTTTTGTCGCGTAATTTGTTTGTGTGCCTTTCGTCCGGTGGAATATTTTCTTTTCTTTTTTTTTTTTTTTTTTTTTTTTTTTTTTTTTTTTTTTTTGAGTTTATCTGACCTTTGATCTTTATTCTGTCGAGGCATGCAGCACTTCTGCCACGGACAGAAAAAAAAAAAAAAAAAAAACAAAAAACGGACATGACTTTTACTTGTGCACTCTGCACGTGCTGCATTCTTCCACCAGTTTTCTGTGTCGTTCTAAATACTGGTCAGCCTCTTCATTCAGTTTTGGGGCTTTGAACTGTGCAGAGTTTGGGGGGAATGGGATGTTTCTCAAATTGTTCATTCTTTTTCTTTTTAAAAATCCATTTGTTCCCGGGTTTACTTGTGAGGTTTCGCTCATTTGTCTGACTCAACAGGCATTTCAGGTCTCGTCTCCTTCTCTGATTCAAAGAAAGCGAACGAACCGTTTCCCCTTCTCTGATTCAAAGAAATCGAACGAACCGTTTCACGTCTATTCTCTCATCATTGACCTTACCAGAAGAATCATCGCGACAAGCGTGTGTTTCAGTGGCTGTAGCTTATTTTGAGGCGTGTGCTTTAGGGCGCAGGAAGGCGCCATGGAAATGTCCAAACATCAATATTACGATGAAGATAATTCTTTCACTGGGGAGAGCGTGTTTAACAGGAGCCACGTAGAGTCCGCCATGTCTCTCGTGGATAAATCAGGTCATACAGGGACGCAATTCAAGGTCAGAGAAGGAACAGGGTGGAATGGGTCATTCACTCAAGCATCATTCCCAGAACACTCCCCTCCTCTTCCCCAGTCTTATCTTTCCTCTTTTTCCCCCACAGTAACAAGAGTTATCGAACAATACAAAAAGCTCGTCTGTTTATTTTATTTTTATTATATATATTTTTTTTTTTTGAACGGCGGGGACAGGTTATCTTTTGTGCTCATGGCAGAACTAGCCTACATGAGATCAGTCTGATCATATCATGAAAAATGAGTCATCTGACAGGAGAGAAAAGAGACAACACTAACATGCTGATGAGGCATTGTTACCAGCAAAAATACTTCCCGGACAGATTTCAAGCGAAGGAAGCTCGATCATAATGGACCACTTGGTGACAAGTCGCCCAACTCTATGGTTTCTCCTCGGATCTCATTGAAAGCATTTTTTTCCCCAAGTTATGAAGGTGGGTAGGAAGCAGTAGGAAGCAGATAATCCTGATCTAATCTTCCTTCTTAAAAACATACCATCGCGTTTCTTTTCTTTTTTCTGTTTTTCTTCTTTTGTTTATTTGTTTCTTTGTTTCTTCTTGTGCCTGTAACGCGAGAGACAAACAAAAACAGAATCGCAGAATAGTAATAGTACAGGTATGATGCATTAACTATTGATGTTCTCTCTGTTATCCGTTTGTTTCATGTGTCTATCTGCACAAAGAAAGTGCACTTTGAGAGAGAGAGAGAGAGAGAGAGAGAGAGAGAGAGAGAGAGAGAGAGAGAGTGCGCGCGCGCGCGCGCGCGTGTATATATATATATATATATGTGTGTGTGTGTGTGTGTGTGTGTGTGTGTGTGTGTCGTTGTGTCTCTTTGTGTCTGTACCTGTGTGTGTGTGCTTGCCTGCCTGCCTGCGTGCCTTTCTGTCTGTCTGTCAGTTTATCTTTCACCCCCTTTCTCCCTCCCCCCTCCACCGCTCCGTGTGTGTGTGTGTGTGTGTGTGTGTGTGTGTGTGTGTGTGTGTGTGTGTGTGTGTGTGTGAGAGCGCACGCGCGCGCAGGGTTGCATTCGTATATTTTAATCAGTTATACAATGCCACAAATTAGTATAATAACGTCATTGCAAAACATTCTGTTATTTTAGCAACGCGAAAGAGAACACACAAGTTCAGCAACACGAAAGAAAGAAAACACAAAGTGATCAATTTACAGTATGGATACAGGTTTATTTTGAAGTAAATAAAATATTTCAAAAGGAAAGAATCAGAGGTAAACCTATAACATACTGTGAAAATCTAGCGATCCACAAAAAAGACTGTTTTGTACTTCAGTTCACATTATTATTTTAAACAAAACACATACATGAGAACACACTTTTGTACACTATCTTTTTTTACATCCGCTATGTTGTTTCACTATGCCTTATTTACGCAGGTTCTATCAATATGGCTTTGGTTCTTGCCATGACACGTGAAAGACATAGCCTACACGGACTGTTCATATTGTCTTGGGACCTTTTTTGCTTTCTACACACAAGGAAAAGACTCACAAGAAAGGGAACCCCAAACTTCAACACAGAGTGTACTTTCACATTCTCCAGGGATGCCCCTTCACTGATGGAACTACGTGTGGATTCTCCAGACTCCAGTCCTAGCGCTTCTTCGAGTGTGCTAGAGTGTGCAGAATTTCCAGCTTCCAGGGTCTGTGATCCTTTTAGACCCCTGACTGGAGGATCAAAGTTGTCTCCACTGGTCTGTGTGACAGAGGGCTGAGAACTGACCTCACTGTACAGACTGGGAATGGTTTGGAACCAAAAACGCATACGTCTGGAGTAGAGGTCATGTTGAACGGTCAGTGGAAGGTCAAGATCAGTGTAGGCTTTGGTGCTGAGATCGTAGGCGGGCCAGAAGAAGCTGTCGGAAGGCTGAGGATGGTTGGGAGTCCTTGAAACAAAGCGATTGCTTGGTGAGTTGATTTGCTACCCATGTCTGATAATATCAGAACTGAATCGGCTTTAAAGGAAAATAAAATGCAGCAAACATCATACCTTAAACTAGTCGTCTATATGACCAACATAGATGAAACCATGGCCTATAAACGAAAATAAAATGCAGAAAATATGACACCTTAAACTGTACGTCTATACGACCAACATAGATGAAATCACACTCTTTGGTTCTCTTAAACCTAAACTGTAAAGTACATTGTGCCTACTCAGAGCAAATGTACATCAAACAACTCTAACATTTCACAGAGAAAAAGTTATGATACTACTTGACTGAAGAAAAGAGAAAACGGAAATGGGTGCACAGCATAGAAAAATAAAAAGTAGAAATAAAACATCGTTCGACTTAAAGTACCACGTCAGTAAAATCAATAAAAACTCATTTCAACGAAACAAACAAAATATAGGTGATGAACATTTGGAACAATTCTGCTCTAAAACAGATGACTGTCAGTTTAACAGTCTCCAGCCTTTTCCTGCTGGTGATACTAAACGTTGTCTGGTAAAAGTAATTGATAACAGGCAGTCCTTCGAATGAGACTATAAACCGAAGTTCTACGAACGCATGACATCTTGCACACACGTAAAATCCCATCACCAACTTGCAGAGGAGAAGGCCAGTTCGGCCGTTAGGATGGACGACACATTACATATAGGTTGCACCCTGCGTGAAAAATCGAAAAAGTGAAGGTAGAAAAGTGAGTGTATTATATTTACTGATATGACATGGGGAATGACAGAATGAAGCGCCGGCAGGCAGCTCTTCAGTCGGCTCTACCCGGGTAGACATCCCCTTGGGTAAACGAAAATGTGGATTGTTAAGCGCTTAGAGCCTGGCCTCTAGCGATGATAGGCGCCATGTAAGGTCTCTTAATGATGAT
>JADBJO010000742.1:180000-182500 GCA_016801955.1 Conus betulinus
TCGAGGAGTCCTGGACGGAAGGTCGTGGAGTTTCAAATCCCAGCAGGGCCATTCATATTTGTAGGATCTTTCGACCCATGACCGGCTCCTGAGTAGAGCCTGAGTTTGCCATGAGATCAACTGGGAAGCCTGGAATAACACAGTACAGTTTTCATTCACTTTTGGATGCGTCTCTGAGTGTGTGTGGCTGAAATTTCATGACCAACGCTGCACGTGTCTGTATCTCTCCGGCCTGGCCGATACCGAGATATATCATAAAAGTAAGCACAGAGCACAGCCCTGCCATGGAACGGAATGGAACTCCAAAGCACCATCGTCATCATTTGCATCCTCATGGATCAGCATTTAAAGAAAAACACCAAATTCCGTGGCCTGTCCTGATCTCACGGTGACCCGAGTTTCGATTCACTCTGGAACATTCATACTCTTTAATGATTTCCGTCACGGTCGCCAGCATCAGCGAGTTTATGGGGACTGACGTTGGACGGATTTGGTGGCGCCTTCCAGAGGGTTCCGCGACTGTGCTATTACTGTTTTCAGTTGAAGGTGCAATAGGTGGCGGCCTGTGTATGTTGGAATCAGAACAAGCTCCATCGAACACCATCAAAGTGATTCGGCAGCAGCGCAGTGTCTCCTGTCCTTGGTTGCCTCACGACGACTTGACATTGACTCTTGGTCTGGATTGCTGGTGCCGGAGCTGCGAGGGGACGTGCCGGGGTGTGGCTGTGGACCGGCAGCAGGAGTGAGTGGCGAGGGTAAACTGTCACTTGCGTGGCACGAGAGATTGAATTACCCCTCACTCCCTTCCTCCCCTCCCAAAAAAATGTAGTCGACTGTCCAAGTTACTAACTTCATGACGAAAACGGCAAACGAACAAGCAAACAAAACAAACAAATAAACAATAAATAAAAAAAGACCCCCCTCCCCCTCCCAAAGGTACAGTGAACGCAAAGCATTGTTGGTGATCGGTCTTAATACCTATTTCTTGAATAAATTTGAACACATTAAGCAGTGTTTTCTTTTTTTTTTTTTTTTTTCTTCTTCTTTTTTTCTTCACTTAACCAAAACAGATCATAGAAGTGAAAAGAGCGACGTTTGAGTGTAGCGTTAGGTTAAAACTTCTTACATAGTTCGGGTATTTTATGATGGAATGAAAAACATTCCTGGCCTCATTCCAGTCACGACCGGTGCATCTGTCCACTCAGACAGTCTCATCTTTCCTGTCACAGTCCGGCACAGTACTCTGTGATCACTGTATTGAAATTTAATGAGGTATATACCGCAACATTTCGAACAATGCTCACGTTATAATGCCAGAGAAAAAGCTAGTCTGTGACCACTGCATTGAAATTTAATGTGGGTATACCACAATGTTTCGAAAAATGCTCAGGTCATAATATCAGGGAAAAAAAAGCTGTTTGAAATTATGGTTCAGAGAAAACACCAGCATTTGCAAAACGTTTTGACTGCTGCTGAAATATGCAATTTCAAGACTTTCAGAGACATTTCAATGTAAATTGGAATATCCAATTACGATTGACCGAGGTACAGTTCTATACACACATGAGTATTTTTTTTTATCGATAAAGAACACAGGCAAACTCACACACACACACACACACACACACACACACACACACACACACACACACACTTCTGTCTGGCGTAACAAAATCAGCCCAGAAAAAACCGGATTCATTAAAAAAAAAAAGTTCACCTTGAAAATGTACCCTTCTTACATTCATCCATTTGTCTATTCATTTGTTTGTTTATTTATCACTTCTTAATCTCTATGTTTATTGATCTATTTATTCATTAATCTCTTTTATTTATATATTTGTTTACTTATCTATTTCTTTATTTTTTTTATTTATCTATCAATTTATTTATTTATTTCATCTATTTATTTATGCATTTATTTTTTTAAACGACCCACCTTTCTGTGAGGAGTATTGGTGACGGGCACTACACTACACTTGTCCCACAAGCCGAACTAACAGCTGTCCGGACCAAGCTGGCCTTTTTGTAGCTGTACGGTTTGTCTTTGTGACATTTTCTTTCGAGTAGGTTACTCTGTACATTCTTCTGCGTGGGCTCACGAGCGCTGGGTCGTGTACGTGCGCGTGCGTTTGTCTCCGTAAGGAGACGCTGAGAATGGACATAGGACGGGGCAAAGGAGTGGTGATGCCGATGGTGGTGGGTGTTGGTGGTGGTAGTGGTGGGGTGTTGGTAGGGGTGTGTGTTGGTGTAGAGGAAAAGACTGAGTACTCGAGTAAAGAAAAACTCTCACATCCATCAAAGGCAGCGAAAAAGAACAGCAACGGACGAGAGGCGGGAATGTACCGCCTTCAAAGGTCAAACGTGGTCAAAACAAATCGAAGCTTTTTCTTTTTCCTTTCTTTCTTGTTGTTTTTTTTTTTTTTCTTTTCTTTTTTTCCTTTTTTCCTTTTCTTTTCCTTTGTTCCTTTTTTTTTTTTTTTTTTTTTTTTTTTTTTTTTTT
>JADBJO010000742.1:190000-192500 GCA_016801955.1 Conus betulinus
AACATTTGCAAGACTATCATAACCTCAATAGCAGGCGTCCCACCTTAAAAAACAGACAAACCAGGTCATCTTTGGGCTGTCAAATCCAGGGACGTTCCAGAGCAGCTCAGCGACCCTCATTAGCACAGTGACAGTGGATCACCGGGTTCTGAGGGCTGCTGGCAGCTTTCTTTACTCATCAAAGGAGAGCTGTCCTGCAAACGGGGTTTTCACCGCCACCACAGCCAAGTGGCAAATGTATAGTTCAGCAACAAAGGCCCATAGATCACTGAAATCATATGAGTGGGACTACGGAAGCACCGAACTCCCTGGACGAATTGTTTTCCCTCTGCTTCATGCGCACAGACGTTTTGTTCCCTTTTGACACCCTCTTCCTTCACCCTTGAATGGGAACAGCTTGAGCTGAAATACGGGTACATATACCATGGGAGGAGGGAGGAGAGAGAGAGGTGTGCGGGGGTGGGGTGTAGGAGTGGGGGGGGGGGGGGGGGGGGGGGGGGGCAGATTCGGGTCGAAGGGCTATGATAGGTCAAAGAAAGAACTCACGAGGGCCGGGTTTTGAGTCCAACAAGAAAGGCGTAGAAAATACAGCACATGCAGACGTTTTCGGTAGAGCAAGGGCCCTCTGAGCCATGGTCTTCCAAAACGGGCAGAAAAATAGTTGAACTAGGTGATAGTCTGGCTACACGAAAAAAAAGATGTGCCCTCTCTTCCAAGCGGACAGCAAAGAAAAAAACAAAACACAAAATCGTGGCCAAACTCGGCGCCGTGAGAATGTGGTTGACGAGACGTAAACAAAATGAAGTCCACTGTTGCACAAGACCAGCACCGCCCCGTTCGGAAGTCCATCGCATCCATCACGTCAGTGCAATGACAAAAACAAGGGCACATATGATCTTGATATTTGACTCTGAGCGTCGATAGTTGTTTGACTACGACAGAAACCTATCCGTGGACCATTCTAGCCTTATGATGATATATGATGGCATGTCACCCGAAACTGCCCGTTTGGATATTTCTCTTGTGGCAAGTGTTGTGAGATTTATCTTCTTCTGCCAAATGGTTTGCTCCGGGGGATGGTTTTGACTTGGACAAAAAAAGCTGGTTCACCTGCATGCCACGCATTGTGGCATCAGTTTCCACGTATCTAGAAAAAAAAGAGTCCTGTGGTCAGTTTTTAGTATAATGCCATCACTGCGGGGATAGCTGATAGAACAAAACACATGACAAATAAATCAATAAATAAATTAAGACAGAAAAGCAGGTTTTGTTTAGACATAACATCATACAAATAAAAGAAACCACCAAATTAGTATTTGAAAAATGCTGCATGTGAGATTTGATCTCGCAACGCCTCAGAACCTGATACATGGAGT
Organism: Conus betulinus; assembly: GCA_016801955.1. Lineage (NCBI taxonomy): Eukaryota > Metazoa > Mollusca > Gastropoda > Neogastropoda > Conidae > Conus > Conus betulinus. The sequence goes on from JADBJO010000742.1 coordinate 191,377, forward strand.
TCAACACCTTACCCAAAAGACGAGCAAGGCTCTGACAATGTTTAACTTATATAAGCAATACGTGTCTGGGGTGCCACACCCAGAAAGAAAGCACTGACAGAAATGGAGGTCATTGCAATGAGCATGTGCGAGCCACTACATGTCACGCGCAAAACATGTAGCGAGAATAAACCTGAACAAGACAATGACCAGCCCTCCCCATCTCCACCCATCACTCTATTAAACTCAGCGTGCATGGGAAATGGACAATCACATTTTCAAATTGTATGCTGTTGTTCGAAAGTATGTGAGCGAAAAAAGTAGAGAATTACATGTTGTTTCTGTAGATTTAAAAATCGTTTGATTTGGTTAGACAAGGACAAACTATTACAATGTATCAGAAGTAAAGGAGTTAAATGAGACTTTCTACATCCTTTATAGCAATATATGAATCCCTACATTTATGTGTCCGTGCAAATTTTGATTTATTTGACTTTTTGGAATATCCGATATCCCCGCATACATTTGCAGTCCCGTAGACTTGGTGGTCGTGATGTGAATGTGAATGCGAGATATGATGGTTCTTGGATGCGGTTCTTGGATGCACAAACGAGCAGATTGTCCCCATGCAGAAACTATTTAATGCTAATCTGAATATCACTGTTATGATCTTTGTGTGTAGTGGTGTTCTATGTCAGTATATTTTAGTCCCTGTAGAGACAAGGACCAGATGGATAAAAAAAAGCATCTTCTGACTTTAAATGTTACCCTTGGGAATAAACATTCTCTCTCTCTCTCTCTCTCTCTCTCTCTCTCTCTCTCTCTCAGGAGTTTTTAATTCTGAGATGTCTCTCTCTGTCTCCCCCCTTCTACCACCTTGGAAAATTTAGAAAGAGAGGGGGTTAGTTACCGCCAAGGACACAGACAAACAGAGTTCAGGACAAGACACAATGCATTTTGACCTCTTGGGTCTTCTTCAGGCGAAAACAAATAACATTTAGGACAGTGAAAACGAAGAACGAGAAACCACTTATGTTCTCATGTTCGCCACGCGATCAAAATGGCCGCCAGACGGAAACGAGTCCACCCAGGAGGGGATCATGGAAGAGGAAATAGTGAGGGGGAGGGGGAAAGGGAAGGAGGGA
>JADBJO010000742.1:195000-202500 GCA_016801955.1 Conus betulinus
TGTGTGTGTGTGTGTGTGCTGTCGATATTGGTTGATTTTGAATTAGTAGTCATATCGCAATCATCACCGAAGTTCCCGGCATTAAAAGAATGGACTGTCAAGCCCCTCAAGTAATGAAAGCTCTAGCACAGGAGATGATTGCCAGCCAATACAGCCCCAGTGAGTGGACCCACGTCTTCACAGATGGATCCTCGGAAGGAGCAGTGAAGAATGGAGGAGCAGGGTTCTTCATCAGACACACCAATGGAAGATTGACACACAAGGTCTTCCCTACTGGAAAGATCTCCTCCAACTACAGAGCGGAGACAACAGCACTGCTCCACGCAGTGAGGATCTTTCTGGGACCAGCCAGCCCACACAGAAGGTTGTCTTCTTCGCAGACTGCCGATCTCTGCTGCAGGGACTTCAGAACACAAGAAGTGAACAACACATGCAAGGTCATCAAGGCCGCCCTCCAGGAACTCTCACTGTCTGTCATTATGCTTCAGTGGATTCCGTCTCACTGTGGGATTATGGGCAACGAAAAACTGATGCTCTCCACAAGGCAGGCAGCAAAATGGAGCAGTTCAGCCACCCCGTGACCTACAGGGAGGCCAAGACCATCATCCACAACCAGTTTCAGTGCCAGTGGAGGAGAAGGCTGGGTGCAGAGAGTGGTGCTGACCCGATCCACCAGCTCCAAAGGCACCAGCAGACAATCCTCTTCAGACTGAGGGCCGGCCACTGCAGACTGCTGAGCCATCTTAACCGCCTGAAGATCACCTACACTGACCAGTGTCCATGCGGCACTGGACCCCAGACCCTTGAACATGTCCTCCTGCGCTGTCGTACTCACGCAGCTCTACGACACAAAACCTGGCCGGAGGGAGGCGGAGCTACAGGCGCAGCTTTGGGGAGCCCGTTCTGACCTGGAGAAGACCGCGGGCTTCATCTTGGCGGCCGGTTACAAGTCTGACGCATCCAGCTTCAATTGAACGCAGAAGAAGAAGCAAATTTGTATTTGTAGTGCGCACAGTTGTCAGCTACTCTCTCTCTCTCTCTCTCTGTCTCTCGTGTGTGTGTGTGTGTGTGTGTGTGTGTGTGTGTGTGTGTGTGTGTGTGTGTGTGTGTGTGTGTGTGCTCCATACCTCAAAAGGGACAAGAGGAACATATTGTTCTATTGTGTGTGTGTGTGTGTGTGTGTGTGTGTGTGTGTGTGTGTTGTTTCATACGTACATAAATGCATCAAGGTAGACAGACCATGGATCGCTTCGTTGCGACTGAATCAAAGGGCCGCACTCATACAAGCGAGATGAGAAGAAAAGTCCGAGCGGTTACATTCCATTTCCGGATTAATCCCCCCCACCTCCCCCCCCCCACCCCTCCCCTATCCTATCGCCGCAAACTGGCGGTTGCCACATAGCAAGGGCTATAATCGACCTGGGACGGGACATACAAGAGAGTGCTCTCTCTCGGTTTCCATTCGCAGTAAGTAACGCCGATCAATTAGAGCAGGATCTCCATGAAAAGGCAGGGGACAAAAAACACCACTGAAATATTAGGTTTTCACACACACACACACACACACACACACACACACACACACACACACACACACACACACACACACACAGAGAGAGAGAGAGAGAGAGAGAGAGAGAGAGAGAGAGAGAATATTTTTTTTTCCTCTGTATTCTCTTTTCCCTTTCCCACTTATTTGGTTCTATTTAATCTCCCCCCCCCCCCTTTTTTTTTTAAAACGTATTTGATCACACCAAAATGTATAAAACACAACAACAACTACAACAATAACAACAATAACTACAGCAACAGCAAAAGCCACCACCATCACCACTACCACCACCACAGCAACAGCAGCGACCACAACGTCGACAACAACAACCACTACCAGAAATCAGAACATCACGGAAGTGGAGTCGTCAGCCCTGCAGTGTCTTCTCTGGTGGGTTTCCTCCTATGAACGCCACAATGGACACCCCCCCCTGCCCCCCCCTGCCCCCCCCCCCCCCCCCCCCCCCCCCCCCCCCGATCCCCCGGATCGCCGGTTTCAGGGCTGTGGAGGGGACAAGATACAGAACGGCGTCAGACAACTGGAACTGAAGTGGCATGGAAGAAAAGACCGGAAGAAAATAAAAAGAAATTATGCACGATTGAATGGAGTCTGTTCCTTTCTAGTGTAGCTTGCAATCAAAATTATTCAACTTACAACAGGAAATGCAGGCGCGCGCGTACACACACACACACACACACACACACACACACACACACACACACACACACACACACACACACAGAGAGAGAGAGAGAGAGAGAGAGAGAGAGAGAGAGAGAGAGAGAGAAGGCAACTTTTGCAGGGACACACACACACACACACACACACACACACACACACACACACACACACACACACACACACACACCACACACAGAGGCACACACACACACACACACACACACAACACACACACAGACACACACACACACACACACACACACACACCACACACACACACACACACACACACACACACACATACACACATTATTCACTCTAAAAAATCTCCATGGGTTAAATCTGACTGGGGGAGGAGACAACGGCTTTTACCACCTCAGAAATGTTCCAACGAGAAATGTAGTACAAGAGGTTGGGTGTATATAAAGAAAGAGACCATGTTTGGAATACTCTTGAAGTGAACGAACAAGGCCCTGAAATCCAGTCAATTCTACGGCAATCGATGAAAGCGCACACGTGGCACAGAAACAAGGGCTTATTCTGCATTCAGGCGTCGACTGCATTGTCATTTCCTGGCTGGCCCATGAAATCTGCAGGCTATTCATTGTTAGTCTCGCAGCCTACCCAAAGCTTGTCGTTGTTCCAGACCACGCGATCGTTGGAATCAGTTCTCGATCTAGTGAGATGGTGCCAGTGATTTTGGTGGGGTGTTGGGGTTGGCAGCGGGAGAGGGTGTCACAACGGGAGAGGGTGCCTGTCGTGATGACTGAGGCTTTGGTGCTGCTAAGGTCTGATTTACGGTGAGTCTTTCTGTTCACTCTTGTTTTTAGAATTGTGTTTGTACGGTGGTGTTATTTATTTGTTTATTTATTTATTTATTTATTTTCATTTCATTGATTCGAGTTTGATTGGGTTCGAAGATCGTCTATTTAATGTTTTTAATTTGTCAGTTCTAATCATCATCGTCATCATCATCATCATCGTCATCATCATCATCATCATCATCATCGTCATCATTTGATTGCAATGCTTCTAGTGTTGTTGTTGTTGCTATGGCTGTTGTTGAAGTTGTTATTAATATCAGTATTTTTATCATTAATGTAATAAGGATGATGATGATGATGATGATGATGATGAGGATGACAATAATAATAATGATAATGATAACAGACATAATAATGTGTATCATACGACGTTTTTCCTCTCTGAATAGTTATATATAAACAGACTTTCCCTTTCTCTTCGTTTGATAAATGCCTAATTTATAATAAGGTGCTTTTCGACTCTCTGGCTATCAAGTTGTGGGAAACAAATCTTGACTCGAAAGTAGAGTCAAGTTTGACATACGGACTTTGGTTTACACTATTCATTTCTTACTTCTGTCTTTATGCTTGTTTTTCTCTATCCACATGCCTCTCTGTCTCTCTGTCTCTCTCCCTTTTTTCTGTCTCTGTCTGTCAGCCTGTCTATCTGTCTGTCTGTCTGTATGCCTGCCTGTCTGTCTGCCTATCTGCCTGTCTGTCTGCCTGTCTATCTGCCTGCCTGCCTGCCTGCCTGCCTCTCTCTGTCTGTCTGTCTGCCCGCCTGTCTGTCTGTCTGTCTGTCTGTCTCTCTCTCTGTCTCTCTATCTCTGTCTCTCTGTCTCTCTGTCTCTGTCTCTGTCTCTGTCTCTCTCTCTCTCTCTCTCTCTCTCTCTCTCTCTCTCTCTCTCTCTCCATATTGAAGATCTAGTTCATACTGAAGAATCATGTGAACTTTTTTTTTCGTGATGATGATACCACGATTCCTACAGACAGTCCCAACCTTAACTCTTCGCACGCCACATGACAAAAGACTGCTTACTATAAGTGAATGGTGCTGTGTGAGTCACAAGTCACTAAACCCGAATAACACTATCAAGTCTTGCCCATAACAACACGCCACAGATGACAAAATGTAAAACAGTCCCCGTCTGCTCTCAGGTATGAAATGAGAAACTAATAAGCAACTATTCATCGTGTTCGAGGTATTATTAATGACAATAATCTTCCGTGGTCTGTTCGCATCAATGCCTTGTGCAAAAACAGCATCCACGCAGTTGTGTTTATAATGCAAGATCAAGAACTTCTTGAACTTTCAAGCTAGGAGATTATTCCTGCATGCATGCTTACCCTCTCCTGTCTTTCCCTGCTCGACACTGTTTGACCCAGCCAGCACAGATTCAATGAAGCCTTTTGATCATTCTCTGGAAATGTGCCAATGAAGCAGTTCTGAAATCGTTGAGTCTTCGAGAATCAGATTATGTTAAGCTGGTTCTGCCATGCAGGGATATCTTTTGTCATCAATAAAGCAGTATTCATGCAAACAAGCGTATTTCGAATAACCCCAGAGAGTATTCGCGCTAAATCTAGCAGAAATCGTAGAAAACTGCAGGTACCTGTACCTTAGGTAATCTTAATTATTCTGATCCTATAGTCTGGAATTCACTTCCGCCAGAGCTTAAACGCCATCGAAGCATAGAATCTTAAAGAAAAAAACAACAACTACAGACAAAGAAAATTCTTACTTCTCACTCTTATTCTATATATGTGTATAATATTTTTGATGTATATCCGATTCATCGTTTGTCACTCCCTAGCTTTACATAATTATATAGTCATACCATGTCATAACCATTTTAACTTTCACCCTCAAAGGGTTCAATTGTTGCTTTTTACGAGTGCTGCTCTGTCATACATTGTTTGCTGTGCTAATGGGCATTGGGCGCTCTATGTCACTGCATACAAATGTCAATGTACGAAACGTTTGAACTGACTTCATTCAGCTTTATTGCGTGAGAGCACGTGTACATAGTTTATATATATATATATATATATATATATATATATATATATATATATATATATACATATAATACTGAACAATTAAGTAGCGGGGGAAAACAAGTGCAGGCTAACAATTCTTCAGTCGTCATAGTAATGACTTGGCAAAGATTTAAACTTTCAGAAAAAAAAAAGATAAAGTTGAAGATGAAAGAAAATGGGGAATATATATAAATATGAGAAAGAATTAACCCTTCACTAGCTGCCTGAGGGAACCATCGTTATCTTTCTCAAAGACACATCTATTTGTATTGCCTGCTCCTAGGCCTTTCGTCCGCTGGAGCGGACTCATCAGGGAGACACGGCTCGTTGTGTCTGTGCTCTCTCTCTCTCTCTCTCTCTCTCCTCTCTCTCTCTCTCTCTCTCTCTCTCTCTCTCTCTCTATATATATAATATATATATATATATATATATATATATATGTCTCCAAACAAAGAATTCAACAACCATCACGTTGAACATTTCCCAATATTTCGACCTCTTTGGTCTTCCTCAAGGGACTTTAATCCATATGTCCGAAATGTTTGAATTGACTTCATTCAGCTTTATTGTGTGAGAGCACGCGTTTATATATATATATATATATATATATATATATATATATATTGAATATGACTATATATATATATATATATATATATATATATATATATATATATATATATATATATATGCATAATTTAATCATTGTTTCATTTTTCAATTATCATGAATTCATCATGCTCAAATTTCATCACTTTGGTAATAAAAAAGGCCCAGCATGTGTTGCCTGAAAACGATGAAATTTCGCCATTAATAAATATTAAGCAAAGCAACAAAACATCGTATAATATTAAAACATTTATGACGTTTATCACTCTGTTTCTGCCTCTGTCTGTCGGTCTGTTTCTCTCTCTCTCTCTCTCTCTCTCTCTCTCTCTCTCTCTCTCTCTCTCTCTCTCTCTCTCTCTCTCTCTCTTGTTTCAAGTTGCTCTATTTAGATCCTTGGCTATTAATTTCTTCGTACAGATTAATCAGCATGGTCTGGAAGAAGTACTTATATTATCTAGAACCTTAGCATGTATTTTCTCTGCTTTGCTTCCCTTTGAGGTTAATCTTTTAAAAATGTATGATAAATGAGTCTGTTTGCCTGCCTTTTACTCACACACACACAAAACACACACACACACACACACACACACACACACACACACACACACACACACACACACATGCCCGCACGCATGCACACATACAGAGAGAGAGAGAGAGAGAGAGCGAGAGAGAGGAGAGAGAGAGAGAGAGAGAGATTTGGTGTCCTTTCGGGTAGTGCGTCTCCGCGTCCCCCCCCCCCCCCCCCCTCCCCCCCCCCCCAAATCAAGTGACTCTACAATCTCTCGAACAATTGAGCTCTGTTATGATTTCCCTACATTACTCTTGGCCTCGTGTTAGTCTATGTTTCGTTGTGCTTGTGCTTGCTTCCCCCCCCCCCCCCCCCCCCACCCCCCCCCCCCCCCCCCCCCGCCCCCCCTGCCCATTGAGTCAATCATTTGTGTGCCCCCCACCCTACCCCCTCCCCCTACACCAACCCCCTTTTTTTCACTCCTTCCGCATTGTAACGTTAAAAATAGTACGGTAGGCAGTTTTTTTTTTTGTTCTCATGGTAAAACAATTAAAGGTACATAATCCTAAAAAGGCCCGCCCGCAACGCCTGTTTTCCTAGCAGTACAGGCAGACGAGAACCACACACGAACTGGCATGGGGGAACTCTCCACTCCATCCGTCCCCAACGCCATTTTTCTCTCCATCCAGATTTCTCTTGCGGGTCCCTTCACTTGCGTGCTGCATGTGTCCTAGATGAGTCGGTACTGCAAATGGCATCAGCTTGGGGAGTTAAGGGGAGTTAAGTAAGTGAATCATTACTACTACTGACTTCCGCATCAGTTTTTTTTTTTTTCTCTTTCCGAATCATGTTAACTATCTCATGATTGGAATAAACAGCTATAGTACTTCCACTTTCGTAGAAGACCTCATGATTTTGTGGGTCACGCTTTATGTTGAACTGGCATTTGGCAAGACAGCCACCCAGCCAGCTGACAATAGGGGTTAGGACTTAGGACTTCTTCTCATACCCGTTGTGCCTCTGTGGCACTGCAGGAGTACCTTTGGTTAGCCTCTGGCTCTAAAGACCGAATGCTCTTTCTTTCTTTCTTTCTTTCTTTCTTTTCTTTTCTTTTCTTTTTCTTTTCTTCTTTCTTTTTTCCTTCTTTTATCGTGCTGCGCTATCTTTTCTGCGCGTTAACTTGGTGATCAATCATCGATTTCGTTCTCTGTCTCGGTCTCTGTCTCTGTCTCTCTCTCTCTCTCTCTCTCTCTCTCTCTCTCTCTCTCTCTCTCTCTCTCTCTCTATTCCAGTTGGTTTTACTT
>JADBJO010000742.1:207500-210000 GCA_016801955.1 Conus betulinus
TGTTAAGAGGACTGGTGGGGCAAAATTGCTTTGGGCGTGCCCACCAGCGCACCTGTCCCAAGGAAAAGGCAGGGGTCATTCTCGCTGAACGCAAGCTCTTACACACCTCCATTTCAACCATGGTCTGCTAAGGCCATTCACAACGAGGCTTGACGCGAAACACACACACACACACACACACACACACCAGAGAGAAATCATGTTTACAGGTAACTGAATCGTAGCTCTTCGTGATAGGGAGATCCTGACACGGCATTTGGCTTGCGTTGTCGATCTTTGAAAGAAAGATTAGTACATGAGAAAGTTTTTGTTTGACAGTTAATACACAGAGTATTGACAGCTTAATACACAGAGTATTGACAGCTTAATACACAGAGTATCAGTGTTGTTCTCACACATGAATTGATTCTCTGGGTGGGTATAAGATCCGATCGATATTAGCTGCAGTCTGCGCTGTACTGAATGCCCCTCTTGTTGTATATTGATCTCCATTGAGACGGTGCTGTAGATTATACTGAATGACAGTGTGTGCGCGCGCGCGCGCGCGCGTGTGTGTGTGTGTGTGTGTGTGTGTGTGGTGTGTGTGTGCGCGCGCGCGCATGTGTGTGTGTGTGTGTGTGTGTGTGTGTGTGTGTGTGTGTGTGTGTGTAACATACCAGATGTTGTAAAAACTGATTTTAAGAGGTAATGAAACATAGCAGACGCTGGTCGGAAATCTGCAAGGAGGTAACGTGTATTAGAGCTCGCGTTCAGCGCGAGTGATTCCGCCGTTTCCGTGGGGACGGATGTCGTTGGTGAGGGCGCCCGAGGCAGTTTAGCCCATCTGTCAGCCGACCTATCCAATTAAAGGGAAATGAAAAATAAAGCTAAAAAAACTTGGGTGCTCCTGTACTGCAGGCAGTCCGTATCCCAAGCGTTATCCTGGAGTGCAAATTTGACTCTCTAGACCTATTTGCTTGACCTCAAAAACTGAGAGAAGGTAACTTTGTCCGCAGTAATAAGACAGCCGTTATCTTCCCTTTTTTTGTTTTTTGTCTTTTGTTGTTGTTGTTGTTGGCTTGCGTCAAATCAAATACTATTTTTTGCTTCAGCTCATAGAACTGAATGTTGATTAAACTGAATATTTTCCGTTTCACCACAGCAGCGTTACACACTATAAATGCTGCCCTTCCAAAACACTACCAAGAGAAGCTATCTTGTAAGGTTTTTGAATAGGGGGGCCGTCTATTCAAAAGAAGATGACTTTTCTCTAAAGAGAGATTTTTTTTTTGTCTGTGCTATATTTAGGTCGAATCCGCTTGAGTTAAACAATAAAGGCGCTGACGTTTGTGGTAAATTTGACATTCACAGACCATTAAAAAAAAAAAATTCAAATTCACTGTATTCTTTGAGGAAAAGAACACACAATATCAACCCCTATATGTCATATAAAACAACACACCCACACACACACGCACACACACCACACACAACACAGAGACACAACTGATAGGGATTTCAGTAAGGAGAGCTCTGCTCAAAACTCCCATAACATAAAATAATCTGTCTTGAAAGAAAGTTTCCTATAGAAATCAGTAAGATCACATTCGTTCAAACTATGATCTTGCCAGTTGGGTGGTTTTATTTTGGTATTCATACGGAAGAACTTAATAAAAGAAACATTAAGATCCCTTTTTTTGTGTTAAAAAAAAAAAAACAACTGAATTCACGTTTGATCCTGAATAGAAGAAAATAGCCGCAAGCCATGTCTTTAGAAAGGAGCATCATGTTTACCACATAAAAACATCACATACCACCCATACGGGGGGGGTGGGGATGAAAATGGAAGGGGTGTTGTGGTGTGGAGCTTTTTTTTTAAGGTGAAGTTTTTTTTGGAGAGTGATGATTGAGGAAAGGTGGGGAGGAAAACATTGTTGATGAAAAGAAAATGGGTTGGGTTGTGAGGTGGGGGGTGGGTGGAAGGCGGTGGTGTTTGGATGAAGAAGGTGGGGGGTGTGTGTGGGTGTGGTGGCTGTGAAGAAATGAGGGTGGGAAATAAGTGAGTGTTGAAAGTGTCTTGGCACCACACCATACACTAGTACAAAAATTAAACCCTGTATCATCTAGTCTTCCGACTGAGCTGTTTGTCTATATATCAAACGCCAAAACATTAAAGTCACAGCAAGAAAATGTCCATTAGTAGCAATACAACATAAATTAGAACATATAGCATGGGGCGTGAGAGAGAGGTGAAAGAAACAGATCGCCTTTACAAAAAAATTAAAAAAAATGAAAAAAAAAAAGAAAAAGAAAAAGAAAAAGAAAGAAAAGAAGTAAAAAAAAGAGAGAAACGGGGAAACGACACAAATAAACAAAAGACCACCCAGAAAAAGAAACACAAAAAGAAATAGCAAAGGCTGGGGTGGTAGTAATAGAAAAAAAACGGAGGGGGGGAACAAATGAAAAATCAGCTGGTTTTTTGGGGGGGTGAGCTAGGGAGATGACCGGCTGAATTGCATGG
>JADBJO010000742.1:227500-250000 GCA_016801955.1 Conus betulinus
ATAATGATAATAGTAATGATCACATCAGCAACTAAAAAACAGCAGCAACAACAATAACAACAACAACAACAACACATGTAAGAGGAGAAAAGAAAGAAAAACAGAATAATTAACAATAACAATAATGGGAGATAATTATGGTATCAAGAACAACAAGAACAACAAGAACAAGAACAAGAACAACAACACCAACAATATCAACACCACTACCAATATGTACTATTCAAATCATTCATTCGTGGACGTCATCTCAAAACACTAGTCAGTGACAGATCAAAGACAGCAAGTGACACTCTATGACCTACGTCACTTTCGTCATTACAACAAAATGTCATTGAAATCTCTCCCTTCTTGACTTGGCCAAAAAGGGGATGGAGGAGTGGGGGGGGGGGGGGGGGGGGGGGGGGGGGGGGGGGGGGGGGGAGGGAGGGAAGGAAAGGGGAGATGTTAGCGGAAAGCAGTGAAAGACAGTGCTGCGGTCTATTCCTGTCAGAGTCTTACGTTGACGACAGAAAAAGAAATGATTTCAGGCATCCCACTGCATTTCTTTTTAACTGACACCGTTAAGCTCGATAACCCGATTTTCAAAACAAAACAAAACAAAACAAAACAAAACAAAACAAAAACAAAAAAAAAAAAAAAAAAAAAAAGGGGGAGGGGTAGAAAAAAAAAAACCCTGAAAATACTACCATGACAACAGAAGCAGAATCAGCAGCGGTCACAGCAGCAGGAGCCACTACAACGCCAACAACACAACACAACATCAGCTGTGGCAGCAACAGCAGCAACCGCATAAGCGACTAAACACCAAAATTACCATCACTGACGATGACCAGAAAAGCAACCACAACTACAAGAACAAGAAAAAACAATCAACACCAAAAACACCAAGAGAGAGAAGAGAGAGAGAGAGAGGAAAGAGAGAGAGAGAGAGAGAGAGAGAGAGAGAGAGAGAGAGAGAGAGAGAGAGAGAGAGAGAGAGAGAGTGTGTGTGTGTGTGTGTGTGTGTGTGTGTGTGTGTGTGTGTGTGTGTGTGCCCTTCAAAAGACGGGCCTCTCATTCGCAGCACAACACCTGGAGACCTCGTCGCTGTTTCTTGTTTCTGGAACAAGCCAGCCAGTCAACCAGCCAGCCAGCCAGCCAGTCAGCCAACCAACCAGCCAGCCAGCCAGTCAGGCAACCAGCCAGCCAGTCAGCCAGTCAGTCAACCAGCCAGCCAGCCAGCCAGTCAACCAGCTAGCCAGTCAGCCAGTCAACCAGCCAGCCAGCCTTCCGTCCTCACTATGTCGGACCCAGGAGCAGGAGCGAGTGGCACTCAGAGCCAGGGTCGCTACCACAACGGTGTGTGGCTCAGCAAAGCGGAGGAGGGGGCGCGCAGCGAAAAGTACCAGAAGTGGACAGAGGAACGGACCAAGTCCACGGTCAGTGTTTATGCCAGAAATATTATAAACGCACACTCACGCGCGCTCACGCTCGTAGGAATGTACGGGCACAGAGACACATAGACAGACAGACAGACAGACAGACACACACACACACACACACACACACGCGCGCGCGCGCGCGCGCGCGCGCGCGCGCACGCACGCGCGCGCACGCACGCACGCACGCACGCACGCACGCACGCACACTCACACTCACACACACACACACACACACACACACACACACACACACACACTCTCTCACACACACACACACACACACACTCACACACACACACTCCTCTTTCTGCTCTCTCCTCATTCTGTTAAAACCCTCTCTTCATGTTTTTTGTTTGTTGTTTGTTTGTTTGTTTTTTTTCTATTTTTCTCACACTCGATCCTCCAGATACTTCATTGTCTCTTTTCTCTCAACTTCTGCTCCTCTGCCTCTCTGTTTCTTTGTCTCCCTGTCCGTCTTTCCGTCTCCCTGACTCTGTCTGTCTGCCTGTCCGCTTGTCTGCCTGCCTGTCTGTCTGTCTGTTCATATTGTTCTCTCTCTCTTCTCTCTCTCTCTCTCTCTCTCTCTCTCTCTCTCTCTCTCTCTCTCTCTCTCTCTCTCGTCTCTGTCTCTGTCTCTGCCTGCCTGCCTACCCTGCCTACCTGCCCCCCCCCCCCCCCCCCCTCTCTCTCTCTCTCTCTCTCTCTCTCCTCTCTTCCCCCCCCCCCCCCCCCCCCCCCAAGCTATGTTTGTTGATTTAGGGAACAACACTGATCTGTTTATATACCCTTTTCAAATCATTTCTGAATCTATCTTGTCTGTTTATTCGTTTATTGATTAATGTATTTATTTATCTGTTCATTTTATATTCTCATTTCCCATTCCTTTCCACTCGCTCACTTACTCACTCACTCATTATTTATCCATTTATTTTCATTCGTTCACTGTATTACTCATTCTTTCACTTATTATGCGCGAGTGAGTGAGTGAGTGAGTGAAAACGAATAGATAAATGAGCATATAAATAGATAAATATATAAATAGATAAACAAATAAATGAATAAATTCAAATTCATTCATTCATTCATTCATTCATTCGTTCGTTCGTTCGTTTGTTCGTTCGTTCCTTCCTTCACCGATTCGTAACATTAATGACCTGAGAGATCCCTCCCTCCACGTACGTTCACCGTTGCAGGTGGAGAGCCTGGACAAACAGAAGCACAACAGCCTGGTCAAGCTCCACGCAGAACGTCTACAGATCCGCACGGAGCTCCGAGGTCTGCAGCAGGATCGCCGGCACCTCACCCGGGATCGTCATGGATCCTTGACCACCGAAGAACCCGACGCCCCCGTGCAGAAACCCACCTCCGTCTCCTCCTCCTCTCCATCCCCCTCGGAGGCCTCGAAGAGACGTCTCCAGAAGGTGTCCAATTCCACCAGCTCCATGTCTGTCCCTTCGATGGGCCACTCCTCTGTTGGGTCGGCGTCGTCGTCGTCGTCGTCGTCCTCCTCCTCCTCTCCGCACGCCTTCGGGAGGAGCGGGAGAGAGGAGATGTGGGGAGGGGAGGTTGGTGGAGGAGGAGGGGGAGGAGGCGGAGGAGGAGGAGGAGGAGCGCGTGAGGGAAAGGGGGTGCTGGTGGCGGTGGGGAAGGGGCGGGGGCGAAGGTGCTGAGCGCGGACGAGTCGGCGATGAGCTGAAGAACATCCACAGCTCCCGGGCGCTCAGCAAGCTGAAGAACAACATGGACATCAACAACTGAAGAAGTTTGTGTGTGTGTGCGCGCGCGCGCGCGCGTATGTGTGTGTGTGTGTGTGTGTGTGTGTGTGTGTGTGTGTGTGTGTGTGTGTGTGTGTGTGTGTGTGTGTGTGTGTGTGTGTGTGTGCAGGGTCTTCTGAAGGGCGGGGGGAGGGGGGGGGGGGGGGGGGTATATGGCCCGTTTTTGTCCATGAACTGACGTAATCTTTCTATGGTGGTGGGGCTTTCAAACAAAAGAAAGTAAAACAACAACAACAACGACAACAACAACAACAACAACACACACACACATACACACAAACACACACACACACACTCACACACACACATGTACACACGCACGCACGCATGCACGCACGCACGCACGCACACACACACACACACACACACACACACACACACACACACACACACACACACACACACACACACCACACACACACACGCGCACACACACACACACACGCAAGGACGCACACACACCCGCGCACGTATATACACGGAGATTCGTTGTGCTGCCGTTATGCCGCTGACAAGTGAGGACCAGCACATTCGACTTTGGCTTATTCTTATATCAGAGTGAATGCTCTGCTAAACTGGTTACTGGGCTGACGAGTCCAGTCTACCCGGCTATTTGTCCATAGCTGGTGATGATTAATTTTGTTCACTGGGGTGTCCTTCTCCAGGGCTAAGAGCTTATAAAGCGTTTCTTGATCGCATGATGCTCCTGTCATTGGACATAGGGGGTATTTCAGTGGAGATAACAATGCCACCTGTTCTCCCGCCCTATCGTTCTAGGAACATCGCCAGTTGGTCCGGGACTGCTTATTCAACCAGGCAAGCCTGACATCTATGGCAGTAACCCTCATATCTAGGGACATCTCACAATCCGCCACCCGCGGACACGCCTGGTTGGGGGATGGTCGCCCCTGCTCCAAGCACTATGTCCAGGGCACGACATTCTTGAAGGCGGAACCGATCCTTCTCCTTCAGCCGCCATAAACTTACCTGGTCCGAATCAGGACTAAAGCAAGGCAGAAAATCAAGTGTAATTACAACAAAAATGATCGTTTTCGTCATCGCCTGTCTGTAGCCTATATATCACATTCAGCAAGTAGTGTTATGCCATTTTGTAAACACATCTTTCTTCTTCATTGCCAGGCTGGGAATCTTGATAAACGTTTGCTTTTCGCTGTGTCATGTGCATGAACATTTCGTAAAATGTTGAGCGAAATAGCTGCAGGTATTCTTCAGTTCCAAGGCACATGTTCGTTTTATTGCTCTCTGCTGAGTGAAGATATTGGTAAACTTATTTGGGAGAATACAAGATGTTCGGAAATCTGCAAGGGAGGTAGTTTACGGGTTAGCGCCCACGTTCAGCGAAGTTACCCCGCTGTTCTCATGGGACAGATGTCGCTGGTGGGCACGCCAGAAGCAATTTCACCCCGCCAGTGAGCTGAACAGTTAAATCAGAAAGAGAAAATGCCAAAAACTGCGTGTGAAACGGTGCGCCTATAATGAAGACAGTCAGTGCCTCCGTGGGTATCTTGGCGTGCGCTCCAAATTAAAACATTTTTATCATCTTGCTTGGCCCATTAAGGAGAAAGGTAACTCTGTTTGCAATGGAAAGACATGTGTTATCTTCCCCTGATTTGTTTCCGGAACAGGTTTGCCCCATCTGTCTGCTGAACAATTCAATTAGAGAGTGAAAATACCAAAACATAGATTTGAAACAATGCGTCAGTAATGTAGATGCTGTGTTACAAACAGTTCCACTTCACTCATCATCATAAGCAGCAGCAGCAGCAGCAGCAGCAACAACAACAACAACAGCAGCAGCAGCAGCAGCAGCAGCAGCAACAGCAGCAGCATTGATCGATCGATTTAGATCTAACTGTCTTGGGTTTATACTACATTTGTTTACCAAATGACGTGCGCAGAAACCGCGTAATGATCTTGACCCATATACTGAGAAAAGATAACTCTATTTGCAATGGAAAGGCATGCGTTATCTTCCCCTGATTTTTTTGCCTTCAGGTTTCAAAGTGAGGTGACCGCAGGCGGAAAATAAAACAAAAAAGTAAAAACAAACAAACAAACAAACAAAACGAAATGACTGTGCCGCCAAACAAAAGAACACACACATTACAAACAAGAACACACACACATTACAAACAAACACATCGCGTGTTTGGTCTTCTTCAGGCGAGACAAACAATGTTCAAGACAATGAAAACGAAGGATGAACAGACAGTCACTTATCTTCTCGAAATGTGCGCAGAATGGATGTTGAATGGAAGTAGTAGCAGCAGCAGCAGCAGCAGTAGTAGTGGTAGTAGTACTTGTAGTAGTAGTAGTAGTAGTAGTAGTAGCAGCAGCAGCAGCAGCAGCAGCAGCAGCAGTAGCAGTAGCAGCAGCAGTAGTAGTAGTAGTCGTAGCAGCACAGTAGCAGCTGTAGTAGTAGTAATATCAGTAATAGTAGTTGTTGGTGTTGTAGTAAATGCAACAACAACAGCAGCAACAACAATAACAACAATAATAATGGTAAAAATGATTATAACAACAACGACAACGACAGTAACAACGACAAATGACGACGGCGACGACGACAAGAAGAAGAAGAAGAGAGGATATGTATGCAAAACACAAACAATTTCACAGAACACATTATACCAGATAATATACATGCACACACGAAAAAGCACTCAAACTACGCATGTATCATTACAAAACAAACAAACAAGCACGCGGTATACACATTTCCCCTCAACAGCGCATACAGACATGCACGCACAGTGATCATCTGTGTCAACCAAGTGCAGAAATACACACTGTTTGGATGGTTTACAACCAGACTTGCTGCCAACAGAAGACATGGTTTTGAAGGCCAGGGAATCTATATGTAAATATTCTGTATTTACTGATATACGTGTCAGGCTGTGTGAATATTGTAAGCGCCTTTGTGATTGATACGTAACAAAACCGTTATTCACTTGGTGTATACTATGAAACATGGGAGAAATTGAAAGAACACTGTTTTAATGATTCGCACCACGAAATACGTTTGTACTTATATGGAAGCGCTGGTGCGAATAGCTAGAAATACCATTGATTATGATATACTGACGTAAAAGTGCTAGAACGAAGTAGCTCAGTGTCATTCTTTTTATGTATTACATCGGTACTCTGGTTCCATGTATGCTTTGTATTTACACCGAAGTGACGGTATCTGTGTGCAATGTGTATGTAAATCTTATGTTGTTGATTTTAGTGTCAGAAGAGTGATACGTGATGTTACCCCAGTCATGTTCTTACAAATAGTTCCATCGTCCGAGCATGATACTTCAGGATAATGTAAAGTAGATTGGTCTCTGTCTGTCTGTCTGTCTGTCTGTCTGTCTGTCTGTGTGTCTGTGTCTGTGTCTGTCTGTCTGTCTCTCTCTCTCTCTCTCTCTCTCTCTTCGTCTGTCAATCTGTCTCTGTCTCTTTTCGTCCTTTACTCTCTAGATCTGTCTGTCTCTGTTTCTGTTTCTATCCCTGTCTCTGTTTGTCTGTCTGCCTCTCTGTCTCTTCGACTGTCAGTTTTTTCTATCTCTGTTCTAGCTTTCACTCTCTAGTTTTGTCTGTCTCTGTCTCTCTGTCTCTGTTTCTCTATCTCTGTGCCTGTCTTTCTCTCTTTTGGGGTCTTTCTCTCCTGACAAAGTGTTTACGAACTGCTTGCTCCAGCACAGTTCAGCACTATGGCCTCCATTATGGATGACGTCATCATCATCACGCTGAACACGTAGGTTCTTGATGTGCCGTAACAGTCGTTAGAGTGATACGCTGTTAGAAGTAGCCACAACTTCCCGTTCCCTGCAACGACTGCCAGGATACAGGCACTATGACTACTCCGGTCCTTTGACATGCCCACTCTGGGATTCTCCGGTCTGTCGCCAGTCAGCTTGTCCACCCTGTGTCCTATACAGTATTTACCGTATCATAGACAGCCATAGTGAGACACACATGCCTCGATCGGGCGTGCTTGTGGTGCTTGAGAACAGGATGGAGAGAAGAAAGCCTTGTCTCCCAGCGTGTGCACCGGCCTACTGTCACATACTGTCTTTGAGAAGAATCCGTCTGAAGCGCTTTTTTCTCCAGCCCGAGGGCTTGGAATCATGACGAGCTGATGACGGACTGAGAGCATGCAAAGTCACACGAACAAGTATAATCCCTTAGATATACCCGGAGTGGGCCCCCAGGGTCATCATCTACTGACAAATTGTCTGGCTCTGTGTGTGTGTGGCTCTGTGTGCCTGGCTCTGTGTGTGTGGCTCTGTGTGCCTGGCTCTGTGTGTGTGGCTCTGTGCGCCTGGCTCTGTGTGTGTGGCTCTGTGTGTCTGGCTCTGTGTGTCTGGCTCTCTCCGGTTTAGGCTTGGCAGAAATCCTGGCTTAGTATCCTTCACTCGCTGTCTCCTCATCCATGCCCAGGTTTTGTATCCAATATTCTGTATTGCAGCCTCTCGTGAGACTGATATCATCCAGTGAACTTAAGATCGCACTGAGGTCATCGTCCAATAGATTTTGGAGGTGTTGAAATCCAGAACATGATCTGCTTCATATTCTCCAGAGAGATGCCGAGCAGAACGGTGGAAAGCAGGGACAGCTGGTTAGCAGAAGATCTTCAGAGGAGAAGCCCTCATCCACCCACCTCCCCCCATTCCAAGACGAGTGTTTCGGCTCTACACTCATTACACTCTAAGAGGGCCAGGACGCGTCGCAAGTCATGGATCCTAGATGCTCATCTGCAGTCCGAAGTATGTTTTGGCACCGACAGGATTCGAACCAGTACCCACTGGATGGTTGGGCGTCTCATGGCGTGTGTTCGGACAAATTTCGTACCCACATAGTAATCGGGTCTGTAGGAATTTAAACCTGATCAAGTTCACTTTTGTTCCTCCTCGACCAGATCCAGCTGGAACTCTTTTCAGTTGCTTTTGCCATTGCCTTTCTGGCTCTGGTCCTATTCTTACCAGAAA
The DNA here is from genome assembly GCA_016801955.1 of Conus betulinus. Classification (NCBI taxonomy): domain Eukaryota; kingdom Metazoa; phylum Mollusca; class Gastropoda; order Neogastropoda; family Conidae; genus Conus; species Conus betulinus. The sequence continues at coordinate 235,697 of JADBJO010000742.1, forward strand.
ATCGCGAGCTGCTGTTATGAACTCATCGGCAGTTTAGCCTACAACCCCACCCCCGCCCGCATTCCTTTCTAGCAGTGAGGATTGTGGCTTAGAATGCAGATTCCATCGAACTGTAAACACTGTGCTGCACTCCAACAGATGCTGGGGAGTAAGCCTCCAAGGTCGTTCGCAGATCTGCCCGCCCTGCAGTTTCGTCGAGTGCAGCAAGTTCTTAGATGAGGTCCCTGTCAAAGTAAGTAATACCTCACGACTTGCCACACACTTCCATGCCAGACTTTGTAAAAGGCAGGTCAGACATGTTCAGAGTCGTAGCCATGAGACCCTCTTCTTATGTTTTTATCATCCTAGTCATTAATTCATTTATCCATCAGCTGCAAATCGTGCGCGGTTTGGTCTTAACAGATCTGGTGATGTGTATTATTGACTAGTTCGCACGCACTGACACCTTTTTGATGAAACTGAAACTAAAATCTGAGATGAGTGAAATTAGGAAGAGGATCGAGTTGGCTTTGGAGGAAGTCTTCTAGCAGCTGTTCGCAAGTAAGGATATATTCAACCGTCCCCAATCCTTATTCTTCTTTTATTTGTTTTGTTTTGCTTTGCGAATCATTTTTCGTCCACTGCAACGAATGCTCCTTTTGAGTCCGTTGAAGACGATCCCTGAGATCACTTTCAGTATATTAGGTTAAGTGATGAAAATGGCGGTCCAAATAATTTTGACAGTCACGGGCTGAGTTTCCTTGACAGAGATTTATTTTGAAGAATTTTGTCTGTTCTCTCAGAGATTCCATTGTTGCAAATATTTTGGATGAAGTCGACGACTTCTGTCCACCCTTTCTCCCATGATTTTGCTGCAAATTGCCCCTTCCCATCAATGTTCTCTCTGCCCCCCCCCCCCCCCCCCCCCCCCCCCCCCCCAGGAGGGAACCGTTGTTTGTTTCTTTCTTCTTCTTCATCTCCTCCTCCTCTTCCTCCTCCTCCTCCTCCTTCTTCCTCTTCTTTTCCTCCTCCTCCTCCTCCTCCTCCCCCATCTCCTCGTTCTTTTTCCTCTTCTCCTCCTCCTTTTCTTCTTCTTCTTCTCGGTCCTAAGTTTCTGTTGATGGCGTGAGCTATCTGTCTTTCCTTCTTTTGTGGGCTAACCTTTAAAATGGATGGAAATGATAATAACAGACTGTAAATGATTGTACCTAATATCATCATGAACATTTATGAATGTAGACTTGTGAGAATATAGGCTGGCGACCGGACTCTACCAGTGGTTTGGTGTATTGATGATGATTATATTGCTCTTTTTTTTTTTTTCTCCGAAGATTAACGTTGTGTTGATAAGGTAGAATATAGTGAAGATGGGGGGTGAGGGGGGTGGGGGGTAGGGGGAGGGGGAAGGATAGAATGTGTAAGCTAAATGAACAGGGAAATGACACAAGAACGTGCTGATTTTCTTTTCAATATGAATGTAAACATTGCTGAGTGGACCGGGCAGAAATTTGCAGCAACTGAAGCATTGATTCAAACCGGACGTGAAGACAACTTGTGACGCGTTTATCATGGCAGTGTCACCACGGCCCCGGTGCATTCTGGGATCGGTATATGTAAATCTGTATGTTTCAGTGCATATGTTATCATTTTCCCGTAAAATGCGAATACAATTGGCGTAACTCGATGTGAAGAGTTTTGTACCATCATTTTTCTTCCTTTTTTTTTTTTCTTTCATTCTTCACCCCCCCCCCCCCCCCCAACATGTATTACTGAAATGATCTAATCAAATTCATGTGACTATTGCATACGCTCGAAGACATCATTTTATGTTGGATTCAAGCGTAAACTCCACCCCCATCAAAAGTCATAAGGCAGCCGAGGAAAGAATGAGTAGGGTGCAGGAAAGATTGCTATCACCACACGGATGAACAAACGTCATCAGAGAAGGTCCGATTTTTCCAGTTGAAGAGTCATATTGCTGAAATTATTTCGGTCATGATGGACGTAAGCCTTATCTATTCGTTCCAGATTGTGCTGTGGATGTAATGTGACTCCTATCCTTCCCTAAGTGATTCAAACCTTTATGAATGGGAACACTGAGTACGCTATAATGATCCTTGATAGTAATTTGGGAAGAGAATCATCAAGAGCTGTCTGTCTGTCAGTCTCTCTCTCTCTCTCTCTCTCTCTCTCTCTCTCTCTCACACACACACACAAAACACACACGTACGAACACACATACACACGCACACATATATACGTGTGCAAGCAAACACACACACACACACACACACACACACACACACACACACACACACACACACACACACACACACACACACAGCGCGCACACGCATCATTCAAACGCACGTACAACACGAGTGTACGCACCCCCCTCACACACACACACACACACACACACACACACACACACACACTCACTCACACACACTGTAACAGGAGAAAGGAGGTGAAACCAAAACTGTTGAGGGTGCTCTCAATGGAATGCAGAGGGAATCACCAAGAAGAAGCTCTCCCTTACTGCTAGACTCTATAGGGAGAATAAAGATGTTGCTTGTCTTCAGGAAACGCATCTAGCAGAAAATCTTCGCTTTACACTAAGAGGCTACCATACCTATTGTGTGTGGACAGGGAAGGGACACACAAGGTGGAGTCCTCATCCTGGTAAAGAATCACATACCAGCAAAGCATATTAGAGTGGATATTGAGGAAAATGCAGAATCACCGGGGGTGGATATAGATCATGCTGCAGGATAAGCAAATAAGAATATAAGCTTACAATATACTGCCCGCCAGATAAACAGCTTTCTCTGCATGCTATGGATGTCATTCAGGATAGCTGCCTAATCGTCGGTGACTTCAACAGCCACTCTTACAGCTGGGGATACAGTGAAAAACAAACTCCGGAGGACAGAAGGTAGAAGACTGGCAGGTTGACCAGCAGCTACACCTGCTGAACCTCACAGATGACCCTCCTATACATTCTTCTCTCACGCACGTGGCTAACGTCAACAACACACCAGACCTAGCCTTTGCCACCAACAACCTGCAGGAGTGCAGAAAGGACAGTGTTACACCAGTTAGCTGGTAGCGACCACAGACCTGTGAAACTTTCTTTCAAGCTCAACCACCATCCAGTAAACTGCAAACCACTGCCCAGGTAGAACTACAAGAAAGCTAGATGGGAAAGCTACTCTGTACTCACTGATGAATACACAGTGAACATCGACGAAAAAGCGTGAACCATATGACCAAGGTCTTCAACACGGCAATATTAAAAGCAGCTGCAGAAACCATCCCAACTGGGCTGCTAGGGCAGCCAGAGAGGACTAGCTGGAAATATGAAAATATCATTAATACACTATTTCTAAGGCCTTTTTCCTTCTTTTTGAACATTTCCAGTTATCAGTGGCAACTTTCAACAACCGAATGATTTGGCCACTACATTTTCAAAATATCCCGAAGGATCACAGCTGTTTTACTTAGGGTAAGCAATGTTTCCCTGTGTTTCTGAAAAAAAAAAGTTTTTGACCCAAAAGAGTACAGCGATTTGAAGGAAATCATCTATCATTATTACATATACGAGTGTGCCAGTGTCACTGGACAGTGTTACTGCGCAAGGAAGGGAATGGAAAGGAAGCTAGGAATGGGGATCAGGAAAAGACATATGCACGCGATTCCTGAAGAAACGACAGCCTGGGCTGCTTGACGAGTTTGAAAGCAATCCAAGCAGTTAACTGCGCAATATCCATCCGTTCTTTCTTCCCCATGCCTAATCCACCTGTGGATTGGGGCCATTTGGAGAAGGCCAGCTGGCATAAAGGTAGGATCACAGGCGAACTCTAAGGCTTGAAAGGCGATGTCAAGTGTGGGGTAGTCTATGTATTCCTAGATGTTAGCTTATATCATTGAGTACAAGCCTTAAAAACGAACGAAATGACTGGGGTAGCGGAGAGTCATTCAATCCATATTCAGTTTAATTTTGATGGCTGAACTTCGTCTGTGCCTCAAAGTACTTACACAGCTTATAGAGCACTTTTGAGCAAGTTCGTATTTCTCGTGTATGACCAGAGTGTATATGAGACTCATCCAAAGTCCTTTTGCCCTGCTAATGGCGTATGAACATAAAGAATCCGACACATGTCATGTATATGTCTGCCAGACTTGCTGACACAGTACTGAAGCCATTTCTCGACACCAAATTCCAGAACAAAATCATTCTCACTTAGGAACACAACGATTTACATATATTAAAACGACAGTACGCTGTGATCATTTGACCTTTACTGCAACCCCGAACTTTGACCTTGCCTTGTTTTAAACAAGTTAACAGTACTCTTAGAATACAATGTCCCCATGCTGTTAAAACAAAAATATAACAATTGTTAAGCTGCGTGCATGTGACACACGAAGCATCATCATCATTGACTTCAAGATAAAGCATAAGCGCAATGAAACATATTTTGGGATCACTTGCTGGCCACACGCAACAGTTAGGATTTTGCACTATGTAGTCCATATAGGAATTTTGAGGTGTAGCATAAGTTTTGTTCCATATACTGATATTGAACAGATAATAAATCAAATGAACACACCACTTCACCCCACCCCACCCCCTTCACTCATTGCACTTGTTTTTAGGGATTTCTGTGATGAAATTATTCACAGATCTTGAAATACATGAGCTTCCCCTTACCTGATGTCACATGTCAGGCCTTCGCACTAACCCGTGACCCTGTCTTTGCACAAAATGGTGTCCCCCAAATAGTCCCAGAGCTGAGTTTGCTATGGGTTCAACTGTGATGACTGAAACCACACAATTGAATTTCATCCCCGAACTGATGCATCGCTGAGAATCTTGTTCAAATGTTCAGTTCACGCAGGTAAGAAGTAGTCCTGCTTATAGCCCAGCCAACTGAAAAGGACCATACAAATTTCAGTTCAGCATTGCAGGTATGTGACCTATTGAGCTGGCTGAGGTCACGAAATATGATGAAACATGTGCAGAATCCTGCCCTGCCATGCAGTCTCTGACCAAAATTGAGCTCCATGACATCATGTTGATTATCCTCACGCTCACTGATAAGCCTCCAGAGCTGCCAGGGTCTCAAAAATCACACAGTGTATCATTTGGACATTTTAGGGGCAGAGTTCTGGATTTAAGTGTAGCACTTGTAATGCCATGTGAAAAGTCAAAACTCAATAGCACTTTCCAGTCCCACTTTGTTTCACAGATGGCATGATGATGGTGAACTACGAAGATTGAAACCTTTCTGGTTATCGCATGGTTTTAATTTGACCCACAAAAAGATTAAGATGGCTGGCACCGAAATCAGTCAACAAGAAGGCGAAAATCATGACCGTCTTGTGTGATTTTTCTTCTCATTTTCCACTTGCTCCTTACTGAACTTGACCATTTTTTTTTTTATGAAAATAACAATAGGGTCTAAAGATCTATGCTGTCTTGGCTCTGTTTAAACCACTATCAAGTCCATGAAGCATTTAGAAAAAGAATTATTTTTGGTGTAGCATTTCATTACAAAGTGCAGCATTGTCAGTAGAATGTGTAGCATGCATTGCCAAGAGCATAGCAATAGCAGCTCTGGCCATGAATAAAACAACTAATTCTGTGACTCCCCTCGTCTTCCTCTCGTGGTGACCAGTGTAACAAAATTCCTCTCAGTTTCCATACCTTTGGTGCATTCAGGTCAAGACAGCCAACATTCTTCACACATTTGTAGGGATTGTCACTAGACACACATGGGTCCATGATCAAGCAGTCATTGCCGTTGACTGGGGGTTAAGTCGTGGTGTCTTGCCATTGCAGTGCCATGCAATATCTGTGGTGGGCTGCCCCATTCTGACTTCAACTACTTTTTTTTTTTTTTTGAGTGCTGGCGCCTGGGTTGCGCTGGGACAAACCAGCGGGAGCCAGAACGAGTGGTGTGGGGATTAGGCCATTGTAGTAGCATGGACGATGCATCGCTTTCTCACTCTCTCACAGACACACAGTGATACACACACACACATATATATAAATATACATGCATAAACTCACATACATACAGTGATACACACACACACACACACTCACACACAAACTCATGCACACACACACTCAGATGCACACACACACACACACACATACAAACTCATGCACACACATGAACACACACATACACACACACACACATATACACACTCACACACTCTCATACACACACATAGAACCTCAAAGAAAAGGACTGAGATGAGGGGCCAAAAGACAAGTCTCAGATGATGCCTGAAGGAGGAATGCCACTGAAGCACAACAGTTTCGTGAAGAAGATGATAATGCTGATGATGATAGTGAAGAAGATGATAATGCTGATGATGACAGTGAAGATAATAATGCTGATGATGATAGTGAAGAAGACAAAAAGAAACAGAAGGAAAAAGGAGGAAAGAAAAACGAACACAAAACATCAAAAACACATGAACAATGTTCACCTCTCGCAGTCTTATCCCAACAACAACAAAAAGACGAAAAATCATTTTTCATATGTATTTTTGTCAAGACAGCAAAACAGTCACATTCTAGACAAGTGACAGTAAATACGAAGTGCAGGATAATCCCAACAGAAGCTTGGTAAAACTACAATGACTCTACACTATTCTTCAGTCGCACGTCAGTCTCTCAATACATGAAGTACCAGGTACGATCCTTGTACTTTACTTCCCCTGCCCGGAACCTGGCCTCTCGTATTTTCTGAAAACAGAAAAAGTACATGATGTACATCACATCATATATATTGAATTCTGTGAGCCTTAAAAAAAATTTTTATACTGAAAATTTAATGCTTTATTTGAAGGCAGAAATTCAGTTTACATTTAAGCCACGTGGCATAAAAGTTTTTTTCACATCTCTCTCTCTCTGTGCACACACACACACACACACACACACACACACACACACACACACACATGCACGCACGCACGCATGCATGCACGCACATACACACATGCACACACACACACACACACACACACACACACACACACACACACACACACACATATATATATATATATATATATATATATAAGATTCTATAAAAATATAATTCTTAAGATTTTCTAAATTCATTTTATATAAATGTCAGTTTCTGTTACCATTTTTTGTAGATTTTCGTGGAGATTTCACATCGATTTCATTCTCACATTCCCATATACTCCTAGTGGGGTCTCATCAACCCCTAGCAATAAACAACAAAAAAAATTTCTGAAAATGAAATCAATTGCTACTCTTCACATTCAACTGTACTGCACTGTATTGTACTGTATTGTTCAGCACTGTGTAAACTATCATTACAACAGATTCTGTGTGTGAAATGCAGATGTTCACCACACTGTGCTGCATGGTGCAGCATCTCTCTCAAATCCAAATCTGTGTAAAATTTACTGTTCTCTACATTCTACTGTATGGTAAACTTTACTATCACACCGGATTGTGTGTGTTATTACTTATATTAAGATTGTCCACAATGATGTGCTACATAATGTAACAGTCACAACAGATTCTTTGTGCAATTTTTTTTTTTTTTTCACCGTCTCATCGTCAATGACATTTCCTTACTTGCTACCCCTACGCCACTCATTTTGCCTCTCATCCACAGCCACACCCCGGCTCGCCCATCGCATCCCTGGCATTGGCAATCCACATGAAGCAGTCGTCATGAGCCATCCCACCAGTGGACACACTGCACTATAGCTGAGTCACTTAGGGGGTGTTCAGTGGTGCTGGTTCTGATCCAACGTACGCAAGACACCACATACTAAGTCCCCTACTGGCGACAACAACTGCTTAGTCGTGGAACCAATGTGAATGAGCATCCCTCTCTGGACAATGCCACCACATCCCTCTAATGACAGTTCCCATGAACTTGCTGTCAGGGCCACCTTGATACGAATTTAACAAGGGCAGATAGATATGGAGAAGAAATTGAAACTGATGTGACTATGACAGCAGAGCATGAAGGGCCAAAGACCTAGATCTTTTTTTTTTTTTCATGCTAATCAATTTTTTTTTTCATGCTAATCAATAAAGATGAGTATGATGAATATGATGTTATGGAATTCCATTCAGGTCCGAGACTGCGGGACAAGACTGTACTCTATGCTTACTTTAAAAATATATCCTAGTGTCAACCAGGCCTGAGAAATACAGACACCTGCAGTGTTGGACAGAAACATTTGAACAGCACTCTCAGAGACACGTCCGTTTAGAGGATGAAACTTGACTGTTGGGTCTAAATCTTCCCTGCTGATCCCATAGCAAATTCAGCTCCAGGTAGTAAGCCAGCTGGGGCAGATAATCCCACGAACAGGCTGTGATTAAATGGAAACTACGACTTTCCAGTCAATAATCTGCAATGTTATGCTCTATGCTACAGAAGTTGGTAATTTTTTGTGCGATATTAAGACTATTCGCCACATGGCATTGACTGGTATAACTTCACTGTCTCAACAGATTCTGTGCAATGTAATGAGACTGTTATCCACCTTGCATTTTACAGCATAAATCCTGTCACAAGTTGTGTGTGTTACATTATGACTGCTTTCCTCATTGTATTGTGTGGTATAACTTCCCTGTCTTTACATTAAATCTGTGTGTGTCAAAATATCTTAAATACATCCAATGCATTATTTTCTTTTTTACATGAAATCTCTGTGTGTCTAGATATATACATGTCTAATGTTTCAGAACTTTTTCAGTTCAAACATACCTGACTACTGCCATTTTTGTGGCTTCGCCATTATGAATGAAATCTCATTTGCTAGTTTTGTTTTTTCCCTTTTGTTTCAGTAGTAACTCTAAAAACATATGATTTCCTTATCTGAGTCATTTCCATAAAGTCAATCTAAAAAATAAATGCTACGCATGTCCCTATGAAACAAATGGTCAATACACGGTAAGTGCATGGAAACCAAATCCCAGAGCGTGTACATGTACATTATGATAATCAGCTCTCTACACAAGACCATCGAACTAAAAAAATGGAACACTGCATCTTATCAGTATCCTGTCCTCTATTGATTTGTTGAAGGGCATTCCTGCTTTGTGTTTGGTTTACCAAGCGTTTCTGGACGGTGAAAGGGAACGTGTCTAAATTGTGAAAGAATAAACCAAAGCATTTGTTTCAAACAGTAGGATGCCAAATATGCAAAGAACAAGGAGCTCTGCATCTGTGTACATTAACTGATATTTTGATTCTTAGGTAAGGATTAATCTTCAGTTGTCAATTTTCGCAGTATCATCAAATTTATTGATTTGCAGAGCAGCCTTTGTAGTAGATGATGTTAGATTCAGCAAGCATCAGTGAGTGTGTCAGTTTTTTTGTTTTTTTTTTTTAACTGCCAATATCCTATAATCCTATGCTGTGTCTGTGCTGCCTTGATACCACTTGCAAAGGAAAAAAAACAGAAACATCTGAGAAATTGAGATTTGGTGCTCTTCCATATGGTACCTCATCAAGATTGTGTAGGTTTTTTTTTTTTAGGGTAAACAGGTATTGCTTCTTGTATGCACTGCAGCCTTTTTTTTAAACGCCAATGTTAGTGTGTCGGCGAGTGCGTGTAATGGGTGTACATGATTTTTTCCCCATGCGACTTCTGTACTTTTCAGTATTACTTTTGAGTGTTTGATGTACTTTTCAATCACATCAATGACTTAATAATCCTTGCATTCATGAAGATCTGATATATGTAGCTCATTTATAAATCAAAATGTTGGTTTGCGAATCACAGAATGCCAACATGCTTTGAGCATCAAGTCAACATTGTTCTGTTTTAACAAAAACGGCATTTGTTTTATGACACCACACTCCCCTTTCATTCCCCACTTCCCCCTCCCCCTATTGTACACAAGCCTTTCTTTCATCAGAAATCTTGAATTTATCATTCCCCCCCCCCCCCAACCCCACCCCCCCACCCCCACTTGCGTGTGTGTGTGTGTGTGTGTGTGTGTGTGTGTGTGTGTGTGTGTGTGTGTGTGTGTGTGTGTGTGTGTATGTGTGTGTGTGTGTGTATATGTGTGTGTGTGTGTGTGTGTGTGTGTGTGTGTGTGTGTGTGTGTGTGTGTGTGTGTGCATATCCATGTGCCTGTGCATGTTGTGCCTGTTTTTTTTGTTTTTTCTTTTCTTGTACCTGGTCTCTGATGGTGAAGTAACTCATCAGTCCAATAGGCAGGGCCACAAACACGAATCCTAGCCAGGTGGTCTTGGGCGTCACACGGAAGTGGTCAAAGTTGGTGGCTCGCATGGACATGAAGCGCTGGACAGCAGGGTCAAACTGCAAACACACAACAAATTCATGTTCAGATTACGTTTTCATCAGTGGATTGCAACAGACTGGAAGTAACCTCCCTTTAGCTACTGCACAGCGAAGGACAAAATTGTTTACAGTGTGAACAACTGCTGGGCGTCTGAACAAAGTTGTTCACAACAGTGGATCTACTTAAGTAGACAAGAATGGAAACCTCTTGTTAAAAAACAACTGTTGATACAACAACAACAACAAAAAACCACAACAAAAAAATGAAAAACAAACAAACACACTCACTAATCAAAATACACTTGATATACTACAGCAACAGGAGTAGGGGAATTACCTTTAGCTCTCCAGCATCACCTCCACCCCCCTCCATTCCCCCAACATACATCAGAAAGATTTGTTTATAACCCAGATCCTAATCTAGGTAAAGTCATCAAAAGTGACTGCAATAAAAGCAGCAATGATCAGAATGTTGCAATAAACAGTAAGCAAGTAGGGTAGTCTTTGCTCCCATAAGGAAACCTAACACAGAGTAACTTTTATTCAAGACTGGCACAGCCTTTTAAACTTGAATAAAGTCAGATGAATACAAAGACGAACAATCTAATAGTGGGGGAGAACAAGCGCAGGCCAACAACTAAGTTTCCTTTACTACTCTTCGCTGGCTGCTTCGGGGGTGCTATTGGATTCTTTCTTGCACCCTTGTGTGGTGAGAACACCACGGCATTATGGACTGTGGTGTGTGTCTATTTGATGCCAGGAGCGCAGATACAGCCAGCCGTGTCTCCCTGATGGGTTCCGACCCAGCGGACAAAGGGCCTCGGAGCAGGCAATACAAATATATCTGCCTTTAAAAGGGATTGCGATGGTTCCCTTATGCAGCCAGTGAAGAGTTTTCATATTTTCTTAATTTCATGTTCCCAGTTTTACATCTTCGGCCCCTCCCCCCCCCCCCCCCCCCCTTAAGTTCAAAGTTTTGCCAAGTCATTACTATGAAGACAATTTAGTTGTTGGCCTGCGCTTGTTTTCCCCCACTATTAGATTGTTCGTCTTTGTATTCGTCTGACTTTATTCAAGTTTAAAAGGCTGTGCCAGTCTTGAATAAAAGTTACTCTGTGTTAGGTTTCCTTATGGAAGCAAAGACTACCCTACTTGTTTATTGTTTACTGTTCCCTGCCTAATTTCATTTCCAATTCAGAATGTTGCATTTCAAGAGTCAGCAATGTTCTTTCAGATTTTGTCAGCACTTGGTTTTCATATTAGGCAATAACAAGAATGTATTTATTATGAGGCCATTTTTACTGCCACATTTCCCCCCCCCCCCCCCCAGAATCGGGTCATCAGCCTGTGGTTCAAGCAATTGCATCTAATTTTTTCTGTGCCATGCCATACTGCACCAGAGGCTGTTTTGAGGTGAGTCAAAGGTGGGCCTAACATGGCCAAATTCCATTCCCATATATTGTGTGGGGCTAAAAAAAAAAAAAAAAAAAAAAAAAAAAAAGGTGGCAGGAAGACCAGACACCGCATTCTGGACAGAGAAAGAAACCCAAACTCTGTATTCAAGTACAGGCAGATGAGGCCTTTCAGGAGAAAGTTGAACTGCACAAGAAATATTTTTGATATTTGCACACTTGGGAAAGTTTATTGCCAATGAGCATGGCGTAGAAAAAAAGTGCAAGTCGATGCCTGAAAGAAATTTTTACAAAAAGCAAGTGACATATTGGAAGGCCGAGGTCAACAATACAAAAAGCGTGAATGAAGATGCAGCGCCCTTTTACTGATGGGAGTCAGGCCTGCACAGTCACCTGGTTCCAGCTATCGCCATGTAAACACAGTGCAGCAAGCAAACCTTGCCATACTATGCCATGCCATGCTGGCCCAGACATGAATGTGACTTACGATAACTATCATAAATAGAATAAAATGAGCATCATACAACTTCTCTAGTATGGGGACTACTCAGTTGGTCCTGAATGTTCCACAAATCATTGATAGGCCTACAACTGCTGGAAACAGATCTGTGGTCAATCCTGAAATTCATGATAAAATGCAGTCCTGCCAATAATGTCCCATGCTGTTGAAGCCAGGATTACATTAATTGGGGCACATGAGATACCTATGGCACATCCTTAGATTTTTAGGGGGAAAAATCTCTGTTTTGACCATGAATAAGGCCTTTGCAAAAATTACAGCACACAAAACTGCAGGTTGCCAAACTTTGTAAGACAAGAGTGATGTCAGAAATAGATTATTCAAAGACAAAAAGACTGCATTGATATGGTGGTGTACTTACTAGCGCGCGCACGCACACACACACATACATAGTGACATACACACACTCGCATTATAATAACAACATACACACACATACTCATTCAAGTGCGCACACATACATACACACGCGCACATACACATTCAAGCACACGTGTGCTTGCACACAAACACACACACACACACACACACACACACACACACACACACGCACACACACACACACACACTTGTCAGTGTATGTATGCTGCATCACAAAAAATGTGCGTTAACAAGACTTAACATCTATTCTGGGAAAAAAAAAAAAATAGCTTACTTTGATCAAAACAACTGATTTAAGTCCTTTTCTACATTTCCACTCATTTCCATATTTCATGTGGATTATTTAAAAAAATGTAGCATAGAGGAAAGGCAGGTTTCAAAAAGGCCTATGATTATCATTCACGTCATGATTTTTCCACATTTTTTTTTTTCCTTAACAACATCCCATTTTTTCCAACATCCCATGTTTATACCTCAAAATTCCATCATTTTTTCAAACAGATCAAATGCCCTTTAAAACCAGTAAGGACACTGCTCTGGTCCATCACAAACACATATTGTGACATAATGGTGCATGCACAAAAAATGAAAAAAAAATATTCCATATCAAAGAAAGAAAAACTTTTTTTTTACAGAACACTTTGGGTTAGCATACCCCCCCCCCCCTCTCTCTCTCTCTCTCTTTCACCTCCCCTTCCCCGACCTTTCTTTCTCTCTCTCATACTTCATTACTTGTGTTGATTTATTTGTGCTCTTATTAAAACTCAAAGAGACGCCAGTCTGTCTCTGAGAGCATCATTCAAATGACATTCAGTCAATGAAAGATGGCCCCTGAACTGAAAACGAAAAATTTGGTGCAAACAGAAAAAATTCAAAAAGTAATGTCTTTAATGTTACTTAAAGCATAGTCTCTGCTGTTTCAAATATAAACAGAATAGTTACTGTCCCATAAAGTGGTAATTAGAAGATGTCTCATGTTATATTTTTGTCTCAATCTTTTCATTTCCATCAAATTTTCTTTTTACAAGCCCTGCTTTTCAGTTTCACCTATTGCAACAGGGAAAGAGGAAAGACAGGGAGGGTGGTGGGAGATTCCACTCCACTATGCTGGAAAAAAAAGAGAAAAATTAAACCCTCAAAAGGTCATCTCCGATAAAGAGATATATGTAGCAGGTTAAAATAAAGACATGTCTACTACCGTTATCACTTGAAAGACGAGTATGATGAAACTTTAGAGACAGTGGGTTTTATTTAATACAACTGTTAAAATCAAGCACTATATTTACATTTTTTAAAACAAAAGGAGTAACACAGAACAAGAAAAAGATAAACACAAATAATGCATTTATCACAAAATGTTAAAACCATCATACATGTTTTTCAAAAAAAGAAGAAAAGCATTTTGTTTTAAAGTACTGTAAGCTTTGTCTTCTAATTCTAATAAAAGAGTTTCAGCACTGCATTTATTCCGTTTCATTCTTTTTTTTTTTTTTTTAATATGGGCATTCATTAAACTTTTGCTAAGTCATTTTGGTTTTTATGAAGCTTTTGCTCTGTATGACAATGGCTTAAAAGTGCTGCACTGCAAAACAACTGTAGTCTGGTGAGGTGATGTACTGGGAATGTAGTAAATTCTGTTTATACTGTTTACAGTCAACTGTAAAGCAAGAAAAATATGAG
>JADBJO010000742.1:255000-265000 GCA_016801955.1 Conus betulinus
GTTCGTAGGGAATTACATAAAAGTCTAAAAGCCAGGCTTGAAACCGGTCGGCTAATCGACACAAAGTTTTGACAGAGTTTGCTGACGAGTTTTTGATGAGAACTGTATTGACTCCAGAAATCCCTTTCGATGATATGACTAATTTCCTTGTGTGACAAAGGACAGTCAACCTTAATACTACCTAATATATTCTTTGCTCCCCTTTTTGCTGCTCTATCTGCTGCTTGATCGTTAAAAATGAAGGAGGTGTGCGATGGGACCCACGAAAATACAACATTAGTACCTTTCATGTAAAGACAGTGCAACATGTACTTAATCTCAAATAATAATTCCTCTCTCTGTGTATTTTCAAAACAATGCAAACTTTTTAATACTGACTGTGAATCAACACAAAACAGGATATTAAATATTGAGACTGGCAAGGAAATTAAATAATTTAATGCCATCAGGACAGCAACAAGTTCAGCTGTAAATATGGAATGACCCTTACCTAAATAATATGATTTTTCAGTTTTTGTAATCTGGAATTACAAAGCCAGATCCCGCACTACCATCATCAAGAACTGAGCCGTCAGTGTATACTTTCAAATAGTTAGTAAACTTTTCTTCCATGTCAATTTTGACAGATGCTGCTAACACATGCGGCGACATCGCTTTATTTAGATCAGAAAAAAAAAATGTTAACTTTTACTTCCGTTAGTTCCCAAGGGGGTACCGGCGGAACCAGTACGCGAGGCGCTACCTCGTGTGGGTAATCTTTGATGAATAAAAACGTCTCGACGTCTGAAACATATGAACGAAGCGTCTCTAAATTTGATTTTTTTTTCTGTGCATTTTTCGAAAAATCAATGTCGGATCGTGTATTTAACTCTTCAAGGGTCGTCCACGGCAATCCGTCTCACTACATATTTTACAGAACTTATTTTCCTTTCTTCATCAAGTGGCAAAAGGCCTGCTATCTTATAAACTTCAGAGGACTTAGTGTGCACAGGTACACCCAGGGCCAACTTTACAGCTTTACTGTCATTCTTTGAAGTTTCTTTAAATGCGATCGCGGAGCTGAAAAGAATACCTCCTGTCCGTAAGTCAATCTTGATCGTACAAGACTGGTTGCTAAATGCAAACAAAACTTTGGGATCCTGTCCCCCATGGAGAGTGACTGACAATTTTTAGAAAATTCAAACTTTTAACCGCTTTAGTAACTATCGAGTCTATATATTTTTTTTTCCAGTTTAGTTTTGGTGTAAGTAGGACGCCTAAAAATTTTACTTCAAGTTTATAAAAAAAAATTTCCCGTCCTCCCAGAAAGAATATAGGCAAGTTACTTGGGTTATATCCATTGTTAAAGAGAACCAAATGTGTCTTTTCAACAGAGAATTGAAAGCCGTTCAAATGCATATAACTATTTAATTTATCCAGCTCGTTCTGAAAGAGCTTCTGAATATAATTTATGTGACGTAAATTTGTTCTTTTCTTTAAAGATACATTAATCCATATTGCAATGTCATCAGCATATTGAGCTACCTTGGTATATGATGAAAAACATGTATATAAGTCATATAGCATTACGTTTGAATAACAAAGGGGAGATTATAGAACCTTGTGGAATTCCCATATCTATAGATCTTGAGGATGATAAAGTCACACCAACTTTGGTCATTATATGTCTCCCACTTAAAAAGGATTTCACATAATTGTAGACGTGACCAGAAAGACCAATTTGTTTTTAATTTATACAGTAGTCGGCTGTGCCACACTCTATCGTAAGCTTTAGTAAGATCAAAGAAGGAAGCAAGGACACTTTTACGTTTAGAAAACTGTTTCTTAATATGAGTAGTTAGTCGTGTCAGGTGATCAATTGTACTTCGTCCTTTTCTAAAATCCAGCTTGATGTGAAGAAAATACATCATTTTTATCACAGTAATAGGCCATTCTGAAAATTTACTATTTTTTTCCATGACTTTTCCAGTATGAGACGTGACTGAAATGGGTCTATAACTAGACGTCTCAGACCGAGGCTTGCCCTGCTTTAGAATAGGAGTCACAATAGACGTCTTCCACATATCGGGAATTTGTCCACATTCCCAACATTTGTTAAATAATTTATGTAAAATGACTATCCAGTTCTCTGGTAAATGGTTTAACATAGTGTAAGAAATCCCATCCAAACCCAACCGAAACCTTTTTATTTTCCCAACAGACGGATAGCATTCCTGACTTCCTGTAAAGATATTGATACATTTATAGTACTGTTGTTGTTTGGTACAGGATCTCTATAGTAGTTATCAGTTTTTTTTTCTTTTCAATCTAAACGACTTTTGTTCATTAGGCAAACATTCCGTACAACATGTTTTAACGTACATAGATGCAAATTCCTCAGCCTTTTCTTTGGGAGATAGAAATTCTTTACTTGTTGTTTTGATCGGGTAATCTTGGAGTTTAATGCCCGATTTTTCATTTCTTTCACCTTATCCCACACCTTTTTCAAGTCTTTACAGTCAGATACTTCATTTAGACAGAACTGTGACCAGTATTGTCTTTTTGCTTGCGCTGTGACTCTGTTTGCTTTTATTTTTGTACTGCACATTTCTTTATGAGCTGCATCTTTTATCTCTTGCACAGGAACTTTTCTAACTTTTAGCCAGTTAAGATAAGCTAATGTTTTTTTTTGCTTTAACAGCATCCTCGCAAGCCTGATTCCACCAGACATTCCTGAGAATGTTTCACACCTTTTTGATCCTTTTTTTTAGGAATAGCTAGAGCAGCAGCCTCAAGAGAACTGCTTTCTGAAAGTTATCAAAAAAGATGTTAACATCCTCACAAATAACTTCACTCTCAGTCTTCTCAGTGAGGTAATTTTGAAAAGTTTCCCAATCTGCCTTTATGTAATTAAATTTAGGTATAACATCTTCACCACTAACTTCAGATCCAACGGATTCTTTAAAAGATAAAAGTATTGGCACATGGTCACTACCTAGTGGGTCATTGGCTGTATCCCACTTTGCTGTTAATGCTAAAGCAGGTGAAACAAAGGTTAGATCAAGCGCCGATGCTCTATGATGAGATATGTCTGGGATGCGATGCGCGTAGTTCTCCCGTCGTTAAGCAAAACTAAAGATGAATCCACAACAGTTTCCAGAAAATCAGGGTGAGAAACTATTTGACAATCTTCATCCCAGAAAGGAGCATGAGAATTGAAATCGCCACCAACGATCCACTTTTCTTTAGAACAGTTTAGAGAACGTAACCAATTAGTATTTTGCCCATCAGGGCCCTTAGGGTAATAAACTGATGCAAAATGTAAAATTTGATTGTTTGAAACTTTCAATTTTATAAAGGATGCCGACACATTAACTGTATCTTTTGTAAAAGAAAGAGGACTAACGTACGTGTAATCTAAACCACATTGTACATAGATAGCTGTACTAACTTTATCAGAATCTTTGCATATATGATAAACCGGGGGATAGTAATAACCTTGTAACTTTGGCAACTTCTGCTGAGTGACATTTAAGGGACTGAAGGAGAAGTACATGATGAAATTTACTAGAAAGATGCATACACAAATTATCAATATTAGTTGACAAGGAACGTGCGTTCCATTGTAGAACCGACAAATTTATCACATGTGTTGTTCTTTTTCTTCCTGGTCATATGTTAACCTAATTAATGGGATAAGTATATCATATAGGTGACGCAGTACAATAACCTGATCAAAACTGCGAAAAAAACCCGTTACCTAGAGAATGGGGGGGGGGGGGTTTTTTTTTTTCCCCCCCCCCCCCCCCCCCCCCCCCCCCCACAGGGCTGATCATGGATACTGAGGGCTGATCATCACTAACTGACCATCATGAACTCTTGTATGTTGATTTGGGGATGACAGGCTATCACAATGACCTCCTACTGAAAACTGCTTTCACACATATGATGATTGGGCCCGATGTTGCACAAAAAAAGACGCCCGAGCGGAAAATGGCAGATGGTTGCGCTGTTTAACATCCGTAGGCGTCAGCAGAGATGATTGTTGAACATTTTGTTGACAGCCCTCTGCCAGGAAGATGACTGCTGGTCGCCATGTTGACCGGCTGATGACTTGAGGGAAGATGACTGCTGCTCGCCATGTTGACCAACTGATGACTTCATGGAAGATGACTGCTGGTCGCCATGTTGACCGACTGATGACTTCAGGGAAGATGAATGCTGGTCGCCATGTCGACCAGCGGATGACTTCTTGGAGGGAGATGACTGTAGGTCGCCATGTTGAACAGCAGTTGACTCTTGAAGGAAGATGACTGCAGGTCGCCATGTTGACCAGCAGATGATTTCTTGGAGGGAGATGACTGCTGGTCGCCATGTTGACCAGCAGATGACTTCTTGGAGGGAGATGACTGCTGGTCGCCTTGATGACCAGCGGATGACTTCTTAGAGGTAATTGACTGCCAGTTGGAATGTTGACCAGCAGATGACTTCATGTAGGGAGATGACTGTTGGTCGCCATGTTGATCAACTGATGAATTCATAAAGGGAAATGACTGCTGGTCGAGAGAGAGAGAGAGAGAGAGAGAGAGAGAGAGAGAGAGAGAGAGAGAGAGAGAGCGAGAGGTGGGTGTGTATGTGCGTGCGCGCGAGCATGTATGCGTGTATGCGTGTGTTTGTGAGAGTGAATGCATACGTGTACGAGTGCTCGAGTGCGCACGCGCGCGCGCGCGCGCGTGTGTGTGTGTATGTGTGTGTGTGTGCGCGCGCGCGCGTGTGTGTGTGTGTGTGTGTGTGTGTGTGTGTGCGCGGTGTGTGTGTGTGTGTGGGCGTGTGTGTGGGGTGTGTAAGTTTGAGTGTATGTGAGGGTAAGGGTGTCGCGCGCGCGCGCGCGCGCGCGCGCGCGTGCGCGCGCGTGTGTGTGTGTGTGTGTGTGTGTGTGTGTGTGTGTGTGTGTGTGTGTGTGTGTACGTGTGCTTGCGCGTATTTTTGTGTGTTAATTATGCTTCTTTGCTTTGAATGAAAAACGTCGATATTCTGGTCATGATGTTTTTTCTTAAATGTCAGTATACAACCTTGAGTTAATCTGACAATAAATTAGTTTCAGTCAGTCAGTGTGTGTGTGTGTGTTGTTTATCTCAGTTAGTCTTGTTGAAATTGGTGCGTGTGTGTGTCGGTGTGTGTGCGTGTGCGTGTGTGTATGTGTGTGTGTGTGTGTGTGTGTGTGTGTGTGTGTGTGTGTGTGTGTGTGTGTGTGTGTATGTTTTGTATTCTTGTAAGCAAACCTGTGTGTGTTTGGGTGTCTGTGTATACATCATAGGTGCTCACATGTGTCTGTTCGCTAGTGTGAAACGGACCAGGTTGTGCTGGGGGGTATAATGCAATGTGTGCAGTTTCAGTAGGCACACACGTGTCCGTGTGGCTGTGTTTGTACATGGGTTTGTATACATGAATTTACACACGCACAGCCAGATCTGTTACACACTAGCGAACAGACACGCAGATGTCTGAGAAAGAAAGAATGGGGTGGGCTTGTGATTGACCTAAAATTGTGAGCATGCTACAGAGGAAGCGTGTGTTCAGGAGTGGCTGGCTATGAATTCAAGCTCAATTTCAATACTGAGCTTTCACTCAATGAGGAAGACACACAAATCACGCTGAGCGCTAGCCAAACACGTATCTAGTCTATTCATTCTGTCATGGAAAAAAAACAAACACCCGAGTAGGACACTGTTTTCTGACAACACAGGGTTATTACGGTATGTAGCGAATGCGTAGTTCACAGATTTTGTTCAGTCGAAACTGCGAAAACACAGTCCACAGAATACTGTGTGGCAGCTCAATGCGGTGTTTAGAAATGGCTGTAGGCCTACTGTCGCTCGTGGAGTAGCGCAGGCTGAGGAATAAAGTTTGTTACCAGCTCTGCCCTGCTGTTAATAAAAACAGAAAGAAATGAGAAAGGAAGGGGGCGAAGATTCCATACATGCGATATAGGTTCGTTACTGTGTGAATATCCCATGGTACTGTTTTTGTCATTGTGTGTCACATCAAGAACAGTCAAATCGATCATGTATATCACAGTGCTCCGACTAAATCAATCACTGCAGTCTGCTTCAAGATCGAAACTTCATCTATTACATAGCTCTCTTTATGACAGGAACTGAAGTTTATGACCATAGGGATTTACTATATACGTTTCAATGAGCAGTATGCAAAATGAATGATAAAGCACCTACCTCACAAGCCGAATAGCGAGATCAACCGTAGAACTGGCGGAAAGGTCCACTTTTTTTTTTTCTTTTTTTTTTTTTGCTGTCCCAGCCTCTGCACCACCTCAGAGGCAGTGCATCCACGCCGCTGATTCCGACACCCCGTCCACAGCCACAGCCCGGTCGGCCCCGCCGCAGTCCCGGCACCGGCAATCCACAAGGAACAGTCAATGTCAAGTCGTCAAGAGGCAACCCACCGGAGGAGACACTGCACTGTTGCCGAGTCACTTCGGTGGTGTTCAGTGGCGCCTGTTCTGATCTAACACACGCAGGACACCACCTACTAAGCCCCCTACTGACGACAATAATTGCTTAGTCGCGGAGCCGGCGTGAGTGAGCCGGCGCCACCACGTCCGTCCAACGACAGCCCCCCCCCCCCCCCACCCCCCCCTCTCCGAAACGCATCCATTAAGGGATGAAAGTCGACTGTGTGGTCCCAGTCTTCCCAGCTGAGAGAGGCGGGGAGAGGCAGGGAATCAAACAACAGCAAAACAAATGACAAAAGAAGCCTAATGAGATTGTAAACACTGTCTAGAGTAAACCCTGGGAGTCTCTTCTGCACTTTGTGTCAGCCTATCGCTCATTTCTATTTCTGTTGCTCGTTATTTTGTAAAACTAATTTTTGACCCGAGGGCGATGAGGTAAAAAGAATGGGTCGGGCCGGCCAAGAATGATAACGACAACAGAACCCATGGCCTAATACGGACGGGCACCTGTGGCGGGATGCATGCATGCCTGTCGGGAGCAAGTTTACAATGTCTGATAACTGGGAGATGTTCCCTTCGGACGGCTACCCGACATCGCCATTTATCTCCATGCTCCCGGAAGGAGAAGGGCAGGGTGCTTACGCATTACGGATGGGGTCTTCGATAGCGGAACCGGAAGACTCCCCGTCTCCTAAATAACGGAACCGGAAGACTCCATCCCCGGAATGCACGAACCTAACCCTAATCTGACCCGAACTCTAACGTAAGCTAATTTGATACAACCGTGACCATAACCCGAATCGTAACCGAAACCTAATATCACGATCGTAATAAAAATCTATCTTGATAAATTGAGCAGCTGTGAGGTTGAGCAGTGGAGTTGTCTTCTCTTGTTCTTCAACGATGAGGGAAAAAAAAAAAGAAAAAAAAGACAAAAGAAAAAACTACTTAAACTATTCATATTCAAACGGCTGGGTTTCTCTCTCGAGATTCACGTAGTCGCCTATGCCCATCTCTCACATTCTGAGTGGTATAAAAACGGTTGCATAATTATTGGTAAGTGTGTACAGAGTGCGTTTTTGCTAATCGGGCAGTACCAACAGCTTAGACAGACCTTCAATGCATTGCCCAAGCAGAGCTTTCTGTAACGAGTTTTGTGCTTTAGCGTGGGCAATGGCGCAGTTGCCTTCAGCACTCGGTCGGTTGAAAGAAACTTCATGGAGAGTTCGACAGCAGATGGTTCTCAGAGAAGGAAGCTCCCTCAGACAAGCCCTGAATTCCTTACACTGTGAGGGGTCCCGGCCACGTCCAGGTCATGACCACTGGATGCCCTCCTGTAACCAGAATCTGTATTTTTTGCCCTGAGGCTGCTGCGGAACGAACCAGTCCCCATCAGCATGGGTGGACATTCAAAGGCGTTGTCTTTTCAGACGGATGTCTCACCCACACCTCTCTAGTAGACACCTGTCCTGAGTTGGGAAGTTCAAGACTTATGACGTTCACTATTTTCTGTCTGGCCCAGGTCATGCTGGAACCCATTTCAACTGCCTCTGCCGCTATAGGGTTCTACTCGGAAATCTCGGGCTGTTTCATGAGATCACAGGCCGATCTCCTTTCCCGGTCTTGCTTCAGTTTCTATGGCGAGACTTTGGTCTGGAAGCAGAGAATCCCTCACACTGATGGCTAGACTAACATACTCTTTGGTTTTGTAATTGTGAGCTTGTTCCATTCTGCTTTCATATGAAACAGAGGGTTCGATCAGAATCACATGTTTGGATGATCATGAGCTCGAAACGTGACCTTCTGTAGGCTAGTGATCCTTCATGTTGATGGCTGATGAATTTATGATGGCTACGATTGTAGTAGGATTCAGTTTCAAGGGGAAAAAAAAAACCCTAGCCATCAGTTAAGTCTGAATCGTTGGATAAAATAAGGTCGCTTACCACGAACTAATGCCTGGGTTACTTTTGAAAAATAAAATTCCAGAAACAATAATCAAACCAAACCAAACCAAACCAACAAACAAAACAAAGAAAGTAACACAAGTGAAAAAAAAAAAAAGGAAAGGAAAACAAAATACAAATTCTACATAAAAGTTCATCATAGCACTATCAGTATACCTTGCAGAAAAGGTGCTGTTCATGCGCTGTTCCCTCCATCCACACCCCCCGTCCCCATCCCTACGTCATCTCTTTCCACTCAGCAGCATTTTTTTTGTTTGACATACTGTGATCCATAGCATCCAATCATCACAAATCAATTGTAAATGACATGACCTTATTCTCTCTCTTGTGTCTCTTTCTGTCTCTGTCTCTGTCTTTCTCTGTCCGTCTGTCTGTCTGTCTGTCTGTCTGTCTGTCTGTCTGTCACACACACACACACACACACACACACACACACACACACACACACACACACACACACACACACACACACACACACACACACACACGCGCGCGCGCGCGCGCGCATTTCTTCTTTTTTTTTTTTCCCCGTCGTTACCTCCTCTTTAACTTCCTTCCTCTTCCTAGCTCATCCTTCAGAGATCAAGACAAAGTTGTTTTATTTGAAATAGGCAGAGTTCAAAAGGTCACCATTGCTAGTTTGTTGTAGCCACTTTATAGGTCTCATGGAAAGATGAAAACAAAAAGCTGAGAGAGAGAGAGAGAGAGAAAAAAAAGGGACATTTTAGTGGCTGCAGGCAATGAATTACAAGAGAGAGAGAGAGAGAGAGAGAGAGAGAGAGAGAGAGAGAGAGAGAGAGAGAGAGAGACGTAGTAGGCCTGTCGTCGGTTTCCAAATTTCAATATTTCCAATACTACACACAATCGTACGTTTCTCTTTGAAAAGCTATAAACCCTTTCCACTGTCCTGCCCTCTTTTCCCTTCCATTTCCCCGTCCTCTCCTCCTGGCCTCCCACGCTCAAAGAGATCCTGGAAAGATGGCTCTCGAGAACCAGCGTGGTGCTGAATCTTTGACCGTTGTCATTGCTATTTTTTGTGTCGCTACCACTTAACTCTCATGGTAAGATGAAATATGAAAAAGGCAGAGAGACAAAACAAACAACAACCAACAAGCGAAAAAGAAAAAAAAAAAAAAAAAAAAAAAAAAGAAAAGGCAAGAAAAGATGGGAAGAGGATTGGGGTGGGGATGGATGGTATTATGGGGTGAGGAATTAGTGATCGCAAAGAATAATTTTACGATACAGTGAGAGAGAGAGAGAGAGAGAGAGAGAGAGAGAGAGAGAGAGAGAGAGAGAGAGAGAGAGAGAGAGAGAGGGGCGATGCGGAGTTTAGGATAGCTAGGGATGCGAGGTGGAAGCAGAGAGAAGCATACAAATTATAGCATTATTGGCCAGAGTTATTGAATTGCTGTGCTTGAGTGGTGAGCAATGGCGGAAAGGCCAGAATTCTGTCGGCCAGTCTGCCCACACAAGACAGACACATGCGTTCCTTTTATTTTTCTTCTTTTTCTTTTTTTTTTTTTTTTTTTTTTTTTTTTTTTTTTTGTTTTTTTTTTTTGCTGCTGCCGCTGGCCCTGTTTCCCAC
>JADBJO010000742.1:270000-287500 GCA_016801955.1 Conus betulinus
ACCATTGAGAACAACTCAGCAACTCTGTAGAAAAACATATATAAATGCACAAGCCACCAGCATGACCTCGTGTAACATACAATGTAGCATAAACACTGTTGGTTTTTTTCTTGTCAATAACGATTTTCATTTTACTCCTTTTATAGTAGAGTCATTTCGTCTAGCAAGCATATATCATTGCCATCTTAAACAGCATGGACACTAAATCCCCTGTAAGCACAGCAAAGATGTGTAAGAAGCAGGTTTCCGAACACAAGGATTTTCAAGCCTACCTATGGACGCAAAGATGTTGTATATGCTCTACGGCCATATCCCTTAACATGTAAGCTAATACAAGCAATTTTGAGACCGTAGACACAGACTATCCGTGTGTGTGCGTCTGTGCATGCGTGCGTGCGAGCATGCATGCGTGTGTGTGTGTGTGTGTGTGTGTGTGTGTGTGTGTGTGTGTGTGTGTGTGTGTGTGTGTGCGCGCGCGCGCGCGCGTGTGTGTGTGTGTGTGTGTGTGTGCGCGCGTGCGCGCGCGCGCGCGCGCGCGTGTGTGTGTGTGTGTGTGTGTTTGTGCATGTGCGTATGTGCGTGTGTGTGTGTGTGTGTGTGTGTGTGTGTGTGTGTGTGTGTGTGTGTGCGCGCGCGCGCGCGCGCGCATGTTTGTGTGTGTGTGTGTGTGTGTGCATGCAAATGTCTGCAACTGTATGTCTGTAGGTGTGAGTATGCGTCCAAGATTAAAACAAATAAACGCATAGCCGTACAGAAAATGATATGCTATGATAAAATGTGATATATTTTGTAATCACATGCTTACTGATTAATGACCTCTGTACACTCAGAGAAAAAATAGATTTGCAATGCACTGTTGCAGAGGAACCTGAAATGTGGTTTCAAATAAATCAAAATTTTCCCGGAGATAAATCTTCAAAAATGTCAAATGTTTACCATACAGTCCTATCGAACAACAACAACAAAAAAGAAAAGGATTCTTAGAGATGGGGCACTGAGGAGCTGGTTGACGATAGGGTTAAAAGTGGGGGGGTGGGGGCGGTGGAAATGGGGGTGCGGGAGGGAGGGGTGAGCGGGTGAGGGGGGGGGGGGGGGGGGACAAAACAGAGATATTAATTGTTGGTCAGCTGAATTACCTCTCATGCCACATCAAGCTCAACGCACACGAAAATGTCCGCAAAAAACAGATCTTCTCTAAACTGACCTTAAAAGATGCACACAAGTTTTGGTGTCCTCAAAACGAGAAATTTGAGCAACTGATGAACTGGTGTGTTAATCACTGAGTTCAAAATACAAGCAATACATGGACAAAGGAGAGATAGCTAAATACAAGCAATACATGGACAAATATATATAAAGGAAAACAAGAAACAAAGGAATCCACTGCGGAATAATCCCTTCAAGAAAAGGCCGGCGTTGCAACATCCGCGGAATCAAGCCGGTCAAGGTCACGCCCACTAGGCTTCTCTACTTTCTGGCTGTGTCATAGTTGTTCTCCAGCCATTGACAGGTTTCCTTGATAGCTGAAACAGAGGCAGGTATTTTGAAAAAAAAAGATCTTTAAAACAGGGAAGGAATCAGTAAGATCAGTGTCATTATACTCCAGCTGCCATGACAAGGACTATTCACGGCTAAGAGACCCCCACCCCCTCCCTCCTACGTACCCTTGAAAAAAAAGGTCTTATCTATACATAAGTCTATTAGAAATAAAGATTATTTCATAGCATGATAGCAAATCAATAGACATTCCTAAAGCAGAAAATGAATTTAAACTTTGCAGAAGGCAACACTATTCTGCTTGTATTACTTGTTCTTGTTCTTCTTCTTCTTAAAAGTTTTGAACATGTGTGAGTGTTCGCATTCTTGCGTGTGTGAACAGGGGAGCATTGCTGTGAACATACATTCACAGAGAAAACCGACAAGTCGCCGTGGTGAAGTAGCATCGCGGACACCCAGCTGGGAGGCCGTGGGTTCGATTCCAGTTAAAGACATTCATTTGAGATATTTTTCTGCCCCGATCGGCTCCTACCCAGAGTTGGACAATACAGCTGAGTTCCATCCATTTCATGAACGCGTCTCTGAGAGTGTGCGTAAATTTATTGACAACCACAGCAGATGTCCGTATGGCTCGGGCCTGATTGACGCTGGGTATTGTGAAAGTAAGCGTAGAGTACGGCCCTTTCATACAGTCTTAGACCCGAATGGAAAATCGCATCGATCATCATGAAAAAGAAAAGTTTCAATTTGTGTGGCCCCCCATGTTCAGTTGCTATGCTGACGTCAGTTTGGATTGTCACACACGGGAACGTCTGTGCCCTTGGTTGGCTCTGTCGGGAACACCAATATCGGCAAATTCATAGGAACTGTCGTTGGGCGGACGTGGTGACACCCTCCGGAGGGAGAGCTTCACGCACGTCAGCTCAGCTCACGACGACGCAGATGTTGTCGTCAGCGGGGGTCTCAGCAGTTGGTGTCCTGCATAATCCTGGATCAGAACAGGCACCACTGAACACTACCGAAATGACTCTCGGGAGCAGTGCAGTGTCTCCTCTGGTTGGCTGCCGCATGGCGACTTCACATTGATTGCTTTCGGTGGATTGTCGGTACAAGGGCAGTGGCGTGACAAGCCAGGACGCGGCTGAAAACGTGGGTCCGGAATGAGCGGCGTAAGTGCAAGGCCACTGAAGTGGCACAGAGGACGAGACAGAGCCGGTGTGAGGTCTGTTGTATTGTTGCACTGAGTGATGAAGACAGTGAATGAAAGATGGCACCATGGCGTAGTAATCTTTCAGCAGTTAGAAGGCTAGTAAACCCAATGCCCTAACATAATGACAGCGACATGGATCAATGATATTACTTTCATCTGGTCTGTGGCTAAGTGATATGAAACTGACAGGCATAAACACACTCCGGTGATGTCACGTGTGTGCAGCTTTTGGGTATGCATAATGCATACCTCCACAGTGCGCAACGAATAAACATAACATAGCGTAGCTTCTTACAGCAGCAGAGTGAACTTAAAGAAATGTCAGTAACCCCATGTACGCCAGCATATTTCACATTTCTGTCTGCCCTTTTTTTCAGGTTGAATCGTTTTGACAGGAACTGTAATTTAAGATGGATCAGTTTCGTAATCCCAAACAAACACAGTATTCTATGATTGATTAGGTTTAAGATGAAGACGGGCAAATCAACCCGGCAGTTACACTTTTTTTCTCACACTTTTTCACCAA
This sequence comes from Conus betulinus, assembly GCA_016801955.1. Lineage (NCBI taxonomy): Eukaryota > Metazoa > Mollusca > Gastropoda > Neogastropoda > Conidae > Conus > Conus betulinus. The sequence goes on from JADBJO010000742.1 coordinate 273,234, forward strand.
ACCTTAGGTTCATGAGGGTGTCAAAAAAAAATCATATGGAGATACTGACAGTGTGTTGCTCTCTCTCGTTCGTTCCCCCCCTCCCTCCCCCTCCTTCACATGACTTTCTGTGCAGCATTCCACGACTGCATCCAAAGACTGTGGTCATGGGTGTGCCAAGTCTGTCGGCTGAAAATGGCGATCACGGTTCGTCTGGAATCTCGTTCTTGGTGATCGTGATTGTACGATCACCACTGATGTGATATTTCTCTGTTGAAGTAGCATGTTCTGTTCAACTCTTCGATGGTGATAATCATTAACGTCCATTTAAATATACAGTAGTCTGACTTGCACTAGGAGGGTCATGGAGCGATCAGTCAGTATAAATGAAGTTGCTCTGACTCAATAGTTTCAGCTTGATAACGGTTTGATGTGAACAGAAAGCAAACCGCAACACCATTTCATAGGAGCATAGCCTGGCCTTTATTCAGCAAGAAGATTAGTCAATGGACACATGCGCAGCCTAGTTCTTTACATTCACGTAATTTGTTCGAACTCTTACACATTGCTCAAGACTTTCTTTGCTTAACATGAATGTCACTTCACACTGGTACATTTCTCGTACTCCTTGAAACCTTCGAGAAGCAGATATCACATACAGAAACGTATGGGCATAAAGATTTCATGCACATGCCTGTGAGAATGATTCCAGGTCCAACTTACCCCTGTGTGAAAGGGGTGAACTGGAAATCAGGACGGTATTTCCTGAGCTTGGCAATGTTGGCCGTCTTCTTGAACTGCCCATCCGATTTGCTGACGTCCAGCTGAAGCCCGGTCAAGGACGTTCACAGTGGGTGCAGATAGAATCTGCGTCATCAACTTCACCATGATCAGCCTGGAGGATTGTTATTACAAGTACTAATTCAATAACCTTGATTCTTGACCACATTGATAACGAAATTCTCTGATATTATGATGATCAGAATTCCATCAGTCACAGCTTAACGGATGAATGATTACCCTCACGGCTAGATTGGTGAACAAAGTTGCGATGTTCAAGTTCCAGAGCATTGACCATAGTTTTTGTGTTCGAATTCCATAATGTTGACCAGTTTCAGTGTTCAAATCATGTTCACCATACGTTTAGTCTGTCAATCCGACATTGTTGAGCATTATTTCAGTGTCAAGTCACATGTCATCGACCGTCGTATAGGGGTTCAAATCCCATGGTGCTGACCGGAGTTTAAGCTTTCTAAAATCCCATGGTGTTGACCATACTTTCAGTGTTCAAATCTCACGACATGGAGCTTCACAAGTGACCATGTCCTACGCAGTCCTTTCCCAATAGGAAAAGCAACAAAAATCTGAAATCTTGCCCCTCTAACTCCTTCCCCTTTCTCTTCACTTCCATCCCGTCGATTTTGTCATCTTTTACCTGCGCTACAGTTTGCTCACCGATTCCTTAACATCACAAGTTCTTCAATGTCTATGAAGACAGGTCTTCATACCATAACATCAGAACTTCTTCAATGTCTATGAAGACAGGTCTTATACCATAACATCAGAACTTCTTCAATGTCTATGAAGACAGGTCTTCATGCCTTAACGTCACATCTTCAAAGTCAAGCTAGTGCGGTAGTAGTAGTAGTGTTAGTAGCAGTAGTAAGAGTAACAAACGGGGAGAATTTGTGTGTCTGTCGTCCAGGGAAAAGGATACCTCCACTTTTCCTTTGAAGTCCAGAGCCTTCACCACAGCGTCGGCCGCCTCCTTGATGGACATCTCTTCCTCCTCGCCCACTGAACAGCCACAGGTCAATGGTCATCAGCGAGCGAACGCACTCATCAAGAACAACCAACATACAATGGGTCAGTGCAACATGAAGGCAACGATTCCATTCTGCTTCTGCAGAACTCAGAGTAGGCTACACCACTAGGTGATGCTAGTTTGATTCTCACCGGTACATGATCTAGAAATAAGCGATTTTTACTACCCATCATTCTGGTGGTAACGGCAGGGCTATAAACAGTCCTCTCCCTCACCCACCTCTCCCTTTCAAATCTTTTGAGATGTTACCTCCAATCGCTGTTTATGCTTTGGTGGGTGTGGGTTACACACCTGTATAAAACCTTTCCTAAAGACTGAAGACAGACATGTCTGTCTGCATTTTTCTTGTTGTCAACGTGAAACGACAGAGTGTCAGTGATCATCTGGCTGATTGGCAATAACAATCACCTGACTTCTTGTCACAGTGTAGCAGCTGTATTAACCTGATTTTATAATACAGTACACACACACACACACACACACACACACACACACACACACACACACACATATATATATATATATATATATATATATATATATATATATACATATATATATATATATATATATATATATATATATATATATATGTATGTATGTGTGTGTGTGTGTGTGTGTGTGTGTGTGTGTGTGTGTGTGTGTGTGTGTGTGTGTGTGTGTGTGTGTGTGTGTATAATGAAATGAAAATGACAATGAAACAATAAATTCCAAGGATAAATACCGAGCACCGTTCCAGCAACTTACAGAGCAGCTAGGTGTTGCTATATATATATATATATATATATATATATATATATATATATATATATATATATATATATATATATATATATATATATATATATATATGCTATATATATATATATATATGTATTGCTATATACATATATATTTGTATGTATATCTATATATATGCATACACACACACACACACACACACACACACACACACACACACACACACACACACACACACACACACGTGTGTGTGTGTGTGTGTGTGTGTGTGTGTGTGTGTGTGTGTGTGTGTGTGTGTGTGTGTGACACAAAACAGCAACAATGATCTTCTGAATATATGATACAACAGAACAGCAATCATCACCTGATTATTCGACATCCATATAGCAGCAATAATAACTCGACTATATGGCACAAAACAACAGCAATAATCTGACGTCTATAGGACGCATTAAAGCAATATCAGTCACCTCAAAATACGACACAATAGGGCTGCAATAATCACACATAACCACGCGACACAATAAGGTAGCAATAATTACACGACTTTGACAAAATATAGACTGTAAAACAATGCAGCAGCAGACTACACGGCAAACCACAGCAGTAACAATCACACGACTACGCCAGAACATAGCTGTAATATGAATACGATTATAACACAGTATAGCAGCAGTATTCACTAAACTATGACACAATATAGCACTAGACTCGATTAAGACATAATATAGCAGCAATATTCACTCGACTACAACGCATGCAAAGTAGTGGCCATAATAATTCGACTATGACGATAAATTAAAACGATAATTACGGACCATACGACACAACACGGCAGCAACCTTTACCCGACTATGACACAATATAGATGGGATCAGTCTCATCTGAGAGAATAGTGGGGTCAGCCTCAATTTGAGAGATAATGCAGTCAGTCTAACCCGAGAGAAAGGTAGAGGCTGTCTCGCTTGAGAGGATTATGGAGGCAGTCGTACTTGAGGGAACGACGGGGGGGTCAGTTTCACGTGAGAGGTTGATGGCCACAGTCTCACCTGAGAGGATTATGGGGTCAGTCTCACCTTTGAGGATGATGGCATCAATCTGACTTGAGAGCATGATAGGGTCAGCCTCTAAGAGGATGACGGGGACAATCTTCACGTGACTGAATGATGGAGCCACCATTGTTGGGGGAAGAAATGGGATCAGTCTCATTTGAGAGGATAACGGGGTCAAATATGTTTTACACGATGATGAGGTCAGTCTCTTCTGAAAAGATGATCAGCTTAATCTCACCTAAATGGAGGATGGGATCACCATCAGCTGGTTTGATGATGGGGTCAGTGTCACCAGAGACGATGATGGGGTCAGTGTCACAGAGAGGATGATGGGGTCAGTGTCACAGAGAGAGGGGTCAATGTCACAGAGAGGTGATGGGGTCAATGTCACAGAGAGGATGATGGGGTCAATGTCACGGAGGGGATGGTGGGGTCAATGTCACAGAGGGGATGGTGGGGGGTCAATGTCACAGAGAGGATGTGGGGTCAATGTCACAGAGAGGATGATGGGGTCAATGTCACAGAGGGGATGATGGGGTCAGTGGATGATGGGGTCAATGTCACAGAGGGGATGGTGGGGTCAATGTCACAGAGGGGATGGTGGGGTCAATGTCACAGAGAGGATGATGGGGTCAATGTCACAGAGGGGATGGTGGGGTCAATGTCACAGAGGGGATGATGGGGTCAGTGTCACAGAGAGGAAGTGGGGTCAATGTCACAGAGAGGATGATGGGGTCAATGTCACAGAGAGGATGATGGGGTCAATGTCACGGAGGGGGATGGTGGGGTCAGTGTCACAGAGAGGAAGTGGGGTCAATGTCACAGAGAGGAAGTGGGGTCAATGTCACAGAGAGGATGATGGGGTCAATGTCACGGAGGGGATGGTGGGGTCAATGTCACAGAGAGGATGATGGGTCAATGTCACAGAGAGGAAGTGGGGTCAATGTCACAGAGAGGATGATGGGGTCAATGTCACGGAGGGGATGATGGGGTCAATGTCACAGAGAGGATGATGGGGTCAATGTCACAGAGAGGAAGTGGGGTCAATGTCACAGAGAGGATGATGGGGTCAATGTCACAGAGGATGATGGGGGTCATATATCACAGAGGATAACGGGATCAATGTCACAGAGAGGATGATGGGGTCAATGTCACAGAGAGGATGATGGGGTCAATGTCACAGACGATGATGGAGGTCATATATCACAGAGGATAACGGGGTCAATGTCACAGAGAAATTGATTGGGTCAATGCAACAGTGAGGATGATGGGATCAACAGTCAGTCTCACCTGAGAGGATGATGGGGTCGATCTCGGGTATTCACGCAGCACCCAGATGATCAGACGAGCCAGATCCAGGGAGTAGATGAACTGCCTGCGGGGGGGACCTGAGCCCCAGATCACAAATGGTGTGTCGGTCTCTGCGACATCAGCGATAACAACTTGTCAGTATTTTCCTGGACGGAGGTGCAGTCATTCTGAACAGGGAACACAGCTGGTTTACGTGGCAAGTAAATGCCCCCAATATCCACACAGCCCAGTCTTTCCCTGTATGAATGGCACTCAGTGATTTCACTGAAATTGAGGGTGAGTATATGGGTGAAACCAGTCCCGGCTGAGAAACAAAAAAAAAAGAAGAACCAAAAAGAAAAATAGGAAAAGAAAAACAAAAGAAAGACAGAAAGAAAAAGAAAAAAGAAAAGAAAAGAACGCATCGATGATAAAGGTCACAGGAATAATACAGCTGTAAAAATCGTTAGGTCCCTGCTGAAGGAGGAGTAGAGAGCTGCAAGAGATTCCAGACAAATGCACCATGTTTTCAAGAGCCCAACTTTCCCCTCTTCCGCTGCTTTCACTCTCCTAAACTGAACCGGACAGGGAAGCAGAGGGACCCGTTAGAGCGTTTTCCTGCTGAGCTGATGGTCGGTTGTGAGTTCGAACCATTCTTGGGGTTGGATCATATTGGCTTGAAACTCTTTTGTCCAGCCGGTAATAAATGGACACTTGATTCAGTACAGAGAATGTAAAAGGCGACGGTATGTGAAGACGGGCCCCGCTTTTAATCATGCCGTGGCATAGCATGGTGAACATCCGAAAGTTCACTGCCCCTACGGCGAAATAAGCTATGGGAACTTTAACCTTTAAAAAGTGTGTAACTGGGCGGGCAGAAAGGGTTTTCAGGTTGTAGAACTAAGGTCGCATGAGTGGAACAAAAACACGTTCGTAGCCAGTTCGAGGGGCTCGCAGAGAGTTTATCTGTGGAGCTGCCAGTCATTTGACGTCTTGAGAGTCGCTAGCCAGATTCTCTCTCTCTCACACACACACACACACACACACGCACATACATACACATGCACGCACGCACGCACGCACGCACACACACACACACACACACACACACACACACACACACACACACACACACACACACACACACACACACACACACACACACACACACACACACACACACACACACACACACACACACACACACACACACACACACACACACACACACACACACACACGCACACACACACACACACACACACACACACACACACAATGGATGTGAAGGCATAAGATCTAGAGTGGCGGAGGTCAAGAGAGATGGGTTCATTCAGACTTCCAGACAGACCACTGACGTTTGGCCGTGTACACCTTGTGGACCAGACCCGGCATCACGTGACCATCCTCCAGGTTGAAGTTGTCATAGGGACCAAACACGTTGGTCGGCACCACCGAGGTGAACTGGCAGCCGTACTGCATATGGTACGCCCTAGAACAAACACACGGCACCAAAGCGCTGCGAGGGTTTCCTGCCAGGAAGATGTGTTCTGGTCTTGGTTCCTTTTGAGGCACACCCTTCGTGTCGGTAACCTTCGTTTGCTATGGTATGATCAGCTGGCTTCATGAGTCAAGTCAGCACTATCTAAATCACCTGTGAAGAACTAAAGCAAGGCAGTATATTGTTGGCTCCCGTTGTGTGAAACAGCTTCGTGGATATCACTCCAAATGAATGCTGCTTGCAATATCTAGATACCGGTCACACATACAGACAAGAGTCACACTGAACAAAAGAGGCTATCAAAGAAAGAAAGAAAGAGAGAGAGAGAGAGAGAGAGAGAGAGAGAGAGAGAGAGAGAGAGAGAGAGAGAGAGACAGACAGACAGACAGACAGACAGACAGACAGACAGACATTCATTTCATTCACAGGCCATTGCCCCTCATGAAGGGGTGCAACTGAAAATCATTCCAAACTATAATATTTCCAATTGTTCAAAATCAATACATCCAGATAACAAAAAACAGGTCGTAACTTAAACGCTTTAAGTAAGAACATGGACAGTTCCAATTGTTCGTTCATTATTTGATGCAAAAAGTAAACTTAGTCGAAAAAAGACTGGGATATTTATAGTACTTTTAAATGTATGTATTGCACTCTTATATCATTCAGTCCAGGACAGCATAAGACAAAACGCACCTAGTCTTCTTTCATTTGTTTACATAATGGACAAATTAAATCGACTGGAGTGTGTTTGCATCGATATTGATGACTGATACAGCAATATCCGAAATGCCAACTCTAAATCTTGCTGTTATATTATTTTTAGATGCCTGTCAAGGTTCAACATTAAGTGCGTTTTATCTACAGCTCTTGTGCGCAACGTTTTATATATACTGAACCTCCCACTGTTCTTATCATGAAAATCCCATTCTTGCTATTTGCAGAGTACCAGTACTTTCTTTAAAGTCTACGATAAACTGATTTACTCCCTCAACATCTTGGTTAGCCACACACACCCCAAACCAAACACATACAATCTACAAACGAATATCTGATGTCTAATGGAGTCAGAATCAACGTTAAATCCGTGGGACCCCCCCCCCCCCCCCCCCCACACACACACACCTCACACCCCCCATACCTCCCACCCTCACCCCCACCCCTACCATCCCCCTTCCTTCCGTGTCGAAACCGCTCGGTGGAGTTTCGAACCCATTATCCCCAGGATAACAAAGATCACGAGCGATTGCAGCTCCGCGGTGAAGACGTGTCCCATCAAGCTGCAAGCAGTCTGCATGCAGACCTTGGCTTCTTACCTGTTCTGCACATCTATCATGCGTTTGGCGTAGGAGTAGCCATAGTTGCTGCTGTGGGGAGGCCCGTTGTGCACCTGCACATACCCACCAAAACACAGGTTGCATTTCAGAGTGAGGAAAGGACACAGGTTCTGACTTTTTTGTCCATTTGTTTGAAACCTAGCACAGAAGACTGGTTGGTCTATGGATGACTCACAGCTCCCTGATTCCACATTGTCTGCTACGCAAGTGGAGTCTCCGCCTCTGTCTCTCTGTCTCTCTCTCTGTCTCTGTCTGTCTCTCTCCCTCCTTCTATCTATCTCTCTCTTGCTCCCCTCTCTTCCTTCTCTCTCAGACTCTTTTTCTCTCTCTCTCTCTCTCACTGTCTTTCTCTATCCGTCTCTCCCCCTCTCTCTCCCTCCCTCCCTCCATCTCTCTATCTCTATCCATAAATGGAGTCTCTCTCCCTCCCTCCCTCCTCTCTCTGTCTATCTGTGTCTCTGTATGTCTGTCTGTCTGTCTGTCTGTCTGTCTCATTTTTTCAGTAAACGCAGGAAGAGTACAAGAGAGGTTGAGAATTTGAATTATTGACAAAAGGAGGTAAACTTAGGGGCAATAAGAAAAGAGAGAAAAAAAGAGGGGGTGGCATGACATAGAAAAATGAAAATAGGCTGGTAACATCAGGCAACAGGCTAGGGGGATTGAGAGTGAACAAAAAAAGATATGAGGTAGAAGAGAGAGAGGAGAGAGAGAGAGAGAGAGAGAGAGAGAGAGAGAGAGAGAGAGAGAGAGAGAGAGAGAGAGAGAGAGAGAGAGTATTCGGAGAAGAGGCTACGAGGACTGGGGGGCAACAATACGCACTTTACCTACACTCAGGGATTTTGGGTTTGGTCGTCTTAAGTGACAGACAGCCACCCCCAAAAGACGAACTACAACAGAAATACTGAAGACGTTCTTTGTTTTGTAAGCGTCAAATGTGGGTCATCCACCTGAAAGAAGTACAACTCGGTCATCACTTCATATATAACGTGAAATTTTGGTATCTGCTTCCCTTTGTCTCATCAACGGTTTAGATAGTCATGCCATACCTTTGTCTCAGAACAGGCTATCATGTCATGCTTACCACTACTTTAATGGTATAAGGGATCAAGTCAGGTTGATCATGGTCTCACCAGAGAGGTAGACTGTCGTGCCTTGCTTACTATTACCTGTCTCATCAATGGAGCAGACTGTCGTGTTACGCTCACCATGATCTTGTTGTCTTGTCATTGGTGTAATGGTGTCATCAGTGGGGTAGATTGTCACGTCATGTTTATCACGATTTCATTAATAGGGTAGATTGTCATGTCATACTTACCACGGTTTCATCAATGGGGTAGACTGTCATGTAATTCTTACGATGGTTTCATCAATGGGGTAGATTGTCACGTCATGTTTATCACGATTTCATTGATAGGGTAGATTGTCATGTCACGTACTACGGTTTCATCAAAGGGGAAGATTGTGATTTCGTGCTTACCATGGCTTCATCAATGGAGTAGATTGTCATGTCATGCTTACCGTGGTTTCCATGGGGTAGACTGTCATGCCATGCTTGCCTGGTTTTATCTAAAGGATTGATTGTAACGTCGTGCTCACCATGGATGAATGAGGTAGACTGTCCTTTTATACTTGCCATAGGTACATTATTGGGGGTAGATTGTCATGTCATGTTACCATGGCAGTGGGGTAGCTAGTCTTGTCACACCTACCATGGTCTCATCAGTGGGGTAGCTAGTCTGGTCACACACTTACCATGGTCTCATCAATGGGGTAGGTAGTCTTGTCAGGAAAGATGCACATGGACAGGCAAGACACCACCTTCTTCACGTTGCGTTTAAAACTGACGTTCAAGACGTTGTCGTTGATTTGAGTGTTGATTCTCTGGAACGAAATCATTTACAAAGTCAAAGATTAATTCTCCATCATCTGCTGGCCCTAAGATGCTGGCCATTAGATGTTTCGAAATTCGCCGAAGCCCACCCCTCTCCTTTTGCCGGCGTTATGTCCCTGAACTGAATCAGTACCTGCTCACACCCATAAAAATCAGACTCGATTGGTGGTTCGAACTGCTGATGGTCAGCTCTTGTGCTGAACGCTCTAAATCATTGATGCCGGATCCTTTCTTTCAACAAACCATGGCATTCTTACAGCTACCATTCCAGATGTTGCAGCAAACGATGCGACTTTCAAGTCAAACGCCACTGACAGAGCCAGAGGTCATCTTTGCATACAGGATACACCTTACTGCACACAAGAAAAAAAAAAGTACACTCGATGGTCCCAAGTGAGACTCGTAGAAGTACTGTCCTCAATTGTCCAACCAACCAGCTGGGAGCAGTCTTGCAAGCACTGCGCGGTGTTGACATAGGGCATTCCAAAAGAACATTCCATTCAGACGTGAAGGGACACAACTGCTCTCCCTGGCAGATGCCATAGTGTGATGGCTACTGCACGCAAAGCAACCTCCACAGAAGCATCTCCATGGGTGTACCAGCCTGTGTTTCAAGACTGCAGAGCCCATCAGCAAACAAAACAAAAAAAAAAAACAAAAAAAAAAAAACAAACAAACAAACAAGCAAACAAACAAACCAACAACACTAAAACACTACCACGAAATAAACTGCTCCGCTCATTCTGCAGCCCCACTCGTTGCTGTCTCGCTGATAGGCTTCCTATTTTCCACTGGATCCTTTATATATAAAAAAAAAAAAAAAAAAAAAAAAAACTTCACCACAATCTCTTTTTGCTTTTGAAAGATAAAAACAAACGTAAAAAAGGAGGGAGAAGAGAGAAAGTCAGGCGAGCGCGTTCGCGCGCGTGTGTGTACGTGAGGAAAAAAAAAAAAAGGGGGGGGGGGGGGGGGGGAGGAGGAAGCAGGCAGGGAAGGGGTGAGGGAGGGGGGGGGGTTCAGTGTTGTTTTCAAAAGTTCAGAAGCACCCTGACACCAGACTGACCCAGTGACACATTGGTCCATCCATGACTCATCATTATAATGATAAGAACGACCATGCTACTGGTCACTTTCACAACCTTTAACCACCTGCCCCTAACTGCAGGGTCAAGGTCAAAGTTAAAAAACACCCTCCCCCCCTCTCCCTCACCCCAGGGGAAAAAACCCAACAATCTCCAAATGTATGAGTAAAGAGAGGGGGGGGGGGGGTCCATCTTTCAATGGACGGCATTCTGAACGTTTGCTTTCTCTCTCTCTCTCTTTCTGTGCGATGTCTTTAGTGCACACACCAAGCTTCATACTGTCACAACACCAGTTTCAGTTTCATCAAGGAGGCGTCACTGCGTACGGACTAGTCCATATACGCTACACCACATCCGCTAAGTATTGAGACCACACTACTACGCATGATTTGAAGCTGATGGACAAATGAATTTACCACTAAGATGAGAGAATTGAAGAAGAAGGTTTCGTGGCTATGACTTCACAGGTGTCCGACCTACGCATTAGCCCAAGGCACCAACAGTCCAGAAGAACCCATCTTTTGAATGACGACTGCAGGCAACGCGGCAGAGGCAACACTGCACTGCCTCTGGGTCTCTTCGGTGTTGTTCAATGATGTCAGGTTTGATTCGCCATACGCAGGACACCACCTGCTAAAGCCCCTGATGACATTCATTGGTTTGCAATGGAGCCAGCGTAAGTCAGGTCCCACGCATGCCTTCGGAAGGTGCCACACAGCCATCGAACAGAAGAGTTCAAGAACATGCCGACTCGCAAATTCCTTGGTAAACGCCACACGCACAGAGAACCATGCGGGGGGATTTTCAGCATGGTAACAGAGGTGTGAAAAACTCATATCTCCAACAAAGTTATCCTCCCGTACTCTTTGTTATACATTTAAGTGAATTTGCGCACACGTGCATACATAGAGGTAGCTGAAGAATACAAATATAAAAAAACAGAAGAAATAATGAATCTCTCTCTCTCTCTCTCTCTCTCTCTCTCTCTCTCTCTCTCAAACAAACACACACACACACACACACACACACACACACACACACACACACACACACACACACACACACACGCACTCACCACGAACGCACGCATGAACGTACACACACGCGCATACACACGCACGCGCGCACGCACATATGCACACATGCATGCACGCATGCACACACTCATACACACATACACGCACACACACATGTACACACGCACACACTGACACAGAGACAGAAACAGACAGACAGACAGACAGACAAACAAACGAACAAGAAAAAAAAAGAGAAAAATATACAGAGATACAGACAGGGAGACAGAGAGAGACAGAGAGAGATAGAGAGAGAGAGACAGAGACAGAGAGACAGGCAGACAGACAGAGAACAACTTCCGGCAGAACTTACATAAAACTCCAGGTTATCCTTCAGGTTCCGAAACAGCCCTCCGACCATAGCCGCAAGATGGATGACGTGCGTTGGCTTCACCCGATCAAACAACGCTTCTGTCTCCCCGCGGGACCTGAGCCCGCCAAACAGAAAAACAGGCATCTCATCTTCCTCCTCCTCACCCTCACCGACCAGCATAGCAAGTCACAAATTCATACCCGTCTCTCATGGTGACCTCAGTTTCCGTTTCCTCTCCACGTCTGTGCTACCGGTGAGTTCGTGTTGGGGTCACCGGTATCGGATCCAATCAACGGTTCTATACTCTTCACAAGAAACGTCACGTAAATAATCCTAACAGTTTCGGGGGGTGTTTCTATCTGTAACGCAGCCAGCTAAATCTACAGTATGGTGGTTTTGTTACTGACTAATATGCTCTTAACTCAGGTGGGCGGAACATGTACATTGTATGGACGGAAATCGTCTCCCAGATAGACTGTTCTATGGCGAGCTGCTGGAAAGCAAACGTTCCTACAAAGCGGCTACGACGACACACTGAAGGCCTCACTAAAGAGCTGTAGCATCACCCTTGCCTCCCTGGGAAGAAGCTGCGTAAGATCACTCAAACTGACGCACCATGATCGAATCCGGAGTGAAAGACTTTGAAATGAAGCGAGTGGAGACAGAGGAGCGAAATCGTCAGTTTCAGAATGAAAAAACAACAACAACAACACAACAACAACAACAACAACAAACAGAGTAAGTGCCTCCTTTCAGCCACTCCCACCTCCAAGTCTGCCCTGTCCACGCTGCAACAGACTACTTCATGCGAGGATTGACCTGATCAGCCATCTTCGTACACACTCCAACACCCAGTGACAGCACAATTTGTGGTCATCTTCGCCCACGGACAAACAACGAAACAAACGCAGCCAGCAAAATCTACAGCATGGTGATTTTATTATAGACAACGGGAATAGGTAATAGAAGGCGATCTTACTGGGGGATAGCAAGCCGGATTTAAAAGCAAGTACTCTAAAGTCGATCATAAGATATGCTTACTCGGATGACATTTATACAGAAACAGTGTTGTTTTAATTGTAAATTACAGTCACTCTCACTGATTCTGAAGGGAAAAAAGGCTTTGATTCTGTGAAGTAGAAGTATTCTATGGTATATTCTGTCAAAGAGTGATGTACGAAGGAGGCTATTTAAGAGGAAACTGAGTATGCGTAGCTATGTGAAAGCCGAAATTAGATGTGGGACAAATATTTAACATTTTATTCAGCGCACCAGTGGCTTAAAAAACAAGATGATATGTGTAGCTTCATCGGTGTGTGTGTGTGTGTGTGTGTGTGTGTGTGTGTGTGTGTGTGTGTGTGTGTGTGTGTGTGTGTGTGTGTGTGTGTGTGTGTGTGTGTGTGTGAAGTCAAGTCAAGTCAAAATTATCTTTATTGAAGGTTAAAGAATAAGCTTTACAGCTTTTTTTCATCCTGCCCTCACAAAAAAGGGGAAAAATCATTGAAGAAACCATCAAAGAAAATCATTTATCAAGACATATGAAGAAAAAAAAAAAAATCGTTGAAGAAACCATCAAAGAAAATCATTTATCAAGACATTATGAAGAAAAAAAAATTAAAGCAATAAAGCAATTAACACATTCAAAGGATCATAATGCTATCGAAACGATTGTACAAGTAAAGTAAATATTGTAATTAACATTATATATCATCATCATATACGAGAGAGAGAGAGAGAGAGAGAGAGAGAGAGAGAGAGAGAGAGAGAGAGAGAGAGAGAGAGAGAGAGAGAGAGAGAGAGAGAGAGAGAGAGATAGATATTGTCGATTGAATAAGCATTAATCATTCGATAATTTTTCCATCAAATTTCTTTTAAGAGCTCTTTTAAATGTTCCTTTCGAATGACATGATTTTAAAGAAGATGGTAAAAATGTTCCATAGTACCTCCAGAATATGTAAAACTAGATTTGTAGAGATTGTTGCGGGGTCTGGGGAAGGAAAGCTTGTGCGAGTGTCCTTTTTCATTGATAACAAAGTGTTGGATTATTTTCTTTGGAGCTCTTCTATTCACTACATTGTACATACATAAACATTTGTTGAAGAAGAGTCTTTCTTTAAACGGTAGAATATTTAATGTTCTGTAATCACTCCCTCTCAAAGTAGTAGATTTCATATGTATTA
>JADBJO010000742.1:297500-307500 GCA_016801955.1 Conus betulinus
CGCCCCGGCGGAGGTTCGAACCCGCAACCTCAGGATCACCAAGATTACGAGTCCGGCGCTCTACCAACTGAGCTATTCCGGTTCCCACTCAGTGGCATGGCAATCTAAAATCCAACAATAAGATACAGACATCATGAAACTAAGAAAATCAGGTATAAGATAGTATGTCTTTTACCGCAACCACTCCTATATCAATCATAAATCTTTCATTACTAAGCACACCAATGTTTTTTCAGAACCATTCTCGTCAAAACAATACCCACACCTACACCCAACACCCACACCCACCCACCCACACACATACACAAACACACACACACATGCATACCCCCAGCCCCCCCTCCCACACACACACACACACACACACACACACACACACACACACACACACACACACACACACACACACACACACACACACACACACACACACACACACACACACACACACACACACACAGACAGAGTTAATTTTCTTGTTTTTCTCACTCGAAGTGCTCAAGGAATGTTATGTCTGATAATTTTGTCTGTTTCCCCTTCTCTGCAGCGTACACAGTTCTGTTCTGTTTTTTTTTAGTCCATTAAAAATAGTACCTAAGTTCGCCTGCCAGAAAGTTTTCTCTTCCAATAATTGTTCATTTTTTTCACAGCTTCTATGGCATGAACGGACAGGAACTTTATCTGTTGATCTTGTGGGTGGCACAGTTCAGTCACATGTTTGGCTACACCACACTTGTTGATCTTTTTCAGTTTAACATCTGATTTATGGTTAGCCCATCTAAGTTTCAAGTTTTTGGTGGAACCAATGTACCAGTTGCCTGGATGGATCATGCATTGTATCACATGTATCACATAAGGGATGGTGCATGTAATATGCTGCTTAATTTTCCACAATCTCCCATCCCACGGGCTTTTCAACGAGAAAATATTTGAAGAGTGATCACAGGTGTCACATCTTTTCGCATTACAAAAAAAAAAAAAGGTTTTGTTTTTGGTGGACCGTGTACTGGAAAAACGCTTGGGGACCCGTAGGTTTGAATATTTCATCCAAGTTCTTCCTTTTTCTCTGTCCGCTGCAATAATTGTGTTCTTGGGGAAAATGTCTTCATTTAGGGGTTTGTGCGTACAGAAGGTGAATATTGTTCTTTATGATGGTGCTCTTGGAGGGAACTCTTGGGTCATATTGTGTGACCCAAGCAAACATTTTTCCCTTTCTTTTTTCCGTGGCTGGAAAATAATATCATTTCTATTTCTTCTTGATCCTTCTTCTAGCTGCTTGCGTGTTTTATAAAAAGGCCAACCTGCTTAACTAAAATGTTTGGCATATTCGTCCAGTCTTTTGGTAAGAACATCATCATCATCTTCACTACATAGCATTCTGAGTCTGGTGCCAACACTTATTAAAAGACCCCTGCAAATTGACTGTGGATGGCAGCTTGTTTTGGGAAGGTAACTGTGGCAGTGTTTAGAATTAACATCTGTTTGGATATAACCATTTTCAATTGTAAGTTTAAGATCCAGGTATTGAGCTTCTTTACCTTCTTTAACAGTTCATTTGATACTGGGTGGATGAAGGTTTTGAAGATGTTTCTCAAAGGCCTGAGTGTCTTTTCTGTCCAAGAGGATAGCAATTCCATCGTCCCTGTATCTAGTCCAGTCAAGACTCTGATCAGAATTTCCTTCTTCATTAGGCGATAATGTGGAAAGGAGGGGCATTGGACAATTTGTTGTCAGGGTTTCGTCTAAATCTGCCAAAAATATATTAACATAGTCACAAGCGTGACACGGGCCCATTGCAGTTCCATGATTGGACCTAGCAAAGATGGTTTTTCCGGTTCCATCTGTGTATTCAGAACAGTTGTTGTCTAGTACAATTTGAAGTGCCTCCAGAATACATTTAGTTGGAATGTTTTAACCCGCTAGGGATATCCTGAAGAGCTTTCTGAATTGCTGGAATCCAGAAGTGTTGTCCACGCTAGTAAAAGGTGAAATAACATCACATACTGCGAATGTAGCAGTTTCTGGCAAGGGGGCAAATTTCTGGGTTGATTTTTTTTTCAATTTTTTTTTTTGTAAAAACTCCTTTGTATCGATCACTTGCTGTTAAGGTTAGATGGCAGATAGCGTGCTGTACAAAGCTTGATAATGGTTGAGTTGGTGTGCCTGAGCCAGATAACAAGAATCTATATGGGAACGGTTTTTGTTTATGGGTTTTTACCAGTGGTTTAATGCGTCCAGGACGTGAGGAGGGGTCAGGGCTGACAAAAGCTGCCATTTCTTCTCTGCTGGCATCCTTTTTCAACCATTTTTTTAATCCAGCGATTTTATATCAGAAACGGTGTTAGTGGTAGTGTCAGATGGAAGCACGTCATGAAAATCCGGTCTGTGTAGTTCATTCAAAATTGCTTCATCGTCATCTTTCAAGCAGGTAATCACCGTCACACCTGCTTTATCAGCATACCTGCAAGCAGCGTTGTGAGTGAGCGGAAGCTGCTTTAACTCTTTCAGAGCCTTCCTTTCACCTGGGGATAGGTTGTCCCTGATTCTGCGCCTTCCTGCTGGATCCAGAAACTGCTGTGTACATGCAGTAATGAAGGCTTCTAGGGCTGGGTCTCCTTTTGGTGCAGGTTTGGAGGTGGGTGTGTACCAGGGTTTTCTTTTGGAAGTCATCATTCAATGAGGAAGTATCATCAAAGCCATCCTCTTCCCTTTCCTTCAAATAAAAGTGACGTTGCCATCGAAGTCTTTCTGCCCATGAATGGGTGCCTGTTACCTGATCTGCCACATTTATTGGTTCAAGAGGGGTAGGGGCAAAAACAGTCCGGAAGACGGCAAATATGTAACTGGTCAGATGTAAGTTCCACATTTTTTGCAAGTATTATCGGATTAATTTTGCTGAGTTCCTCCTCTTGTTCCGGTTTGTAACTGTTCACTTGTGTTCTTCTTGTTCTTTTCTTCCTTCTGGGTTTCCTAGTGTTTCTGTGCACAGAATCTCTGTTTTTAAAGGTAACATATCTGAAAGCACAAATTCTGACAGAACCTTTTTGAGGTAGACCGGCACTTAGTGAAATGGTTCTGTCACCTGTCACATGTCACCTATCCCGGAGTCTTGAAGACCGTTAGGAGGCCACAGAAGACTTAACGACCAGCTTCCTCCACTCCTCCCGCTTCTCAAACGCCTTTAGACAGTTGCTGAATGCGAGGTCAGTCCATTCACTGATGCTGTCCTTCCATCTCTCTCTTTGTCTGTCTTCCTCTCCTTCTGCCTCCTGGCACTGTTCCCTGCAGAATGGGTTTGGCAAGTCCTGTTGATCTCGGTACATGGCCATACCATCTCATTTTTCCTTCTTTTCACTGTGGACAACAGGTCTTTATATAGTCCGAATGGTTTGCCTTACTCTGGTCTGGACCTCCAAGTTGGTAATGTGGTCTTTGTATGAGATGCCAAGGATCTTGCGGAAGCATCTTATCTCTAATGCCTGAATCCTTCTCTCAAGTTCAGCTGTCAGAGTCCACGTCTCTATGCCATATGTTAGCTTAGGGGTAAATACCCAAACCAAGCGCTATATGGACAGTAAATAATCAAATGTTCAAAGTGGCTGGGGCACGTCATAAGGGAAGTTGCAGCCCCAGTCATCTTCTTCCGCCGCCTTTAAACTTCCCTGAACTGAATCAAGTACCCTTTCAATGCCAAGAAGAAAAAGGAAAAATCCGATTCCATTAAATAGAAAAGCCCATGACTGTCAAATTCCCGTCGATGTGCACGTGCATTGCTAAGCTAAACTGATTGGGTTATCCCCCTTCACAATCTGCTCGGAAGGTTTGTCTTTACGTTGGTTAAACTGATCTGATCAGGGGAAGTCTCCATGCGATCAACTTGGTCTGTCGGTGTCTGTACACGTTGAGCTCAGGCCGCAGTGTGCCTATGTCTCTCGGCTCCTTTTTAAAACCGGACGAAATGTTTTGTTTTAGAGTTACTTTTCCTTTTAACTCCCGTAATTTTTGTTAACCATGATTATTTCGTAAAAAATCTCTTAAATATGAATGCCTCTGAAACTATACCACTGTAATCTGTAAAAAACTATCTTTCATTCGTTACGATTATGTTAGAGATCGGAATGCAGTGAAAAAAAAAAAAAAAAAAACTGCACCCAAAAATAAAAGCCTTGGTCCTCTCCCTCGTTTTTTTTTTATAATTGTCCATATATATACATATAGATAGATAGATAGATAGATAGATAGATAGATGTATGTGTGTGTGTGTGTGTGTGAGAGAGAGAGAGAGAGAGAGAGAGAGAGAGAGAGAGAGAGAGAGAGAGAGAGAGAGAGAGAGAGAGAGAGAGGTGGGGACTTTAAAAAGTGGGCAAATACGAGATTCGAGGCAAAAAAAAAAAAGGACTAAGGTTTTGCACGATCGAATTTCGGCGGCGCATTTTCGAATCTCCGCCGACCAAACCTTAAATATTTCTTGACTTTGCATAGTGCGTGAGGGAGAAAAAAAGTAAAATCAAAAAGTGTATTAAAAATCAAAGCTGTTATTTCGTATCTTGCATGATCTTTTGCGTTCAAGTTCGCGACAATACGAAATAACTATAATACCAGCCGCACTTAAGCGGTCGCCTTCATCGCATCACACTTTGTCAAAGTCGGAGCCAAGGCTAAATAATCATGCCACTAAATTCGGTCTTTTCGATTTAAACCCTGTGAGGGTTTTAATTTCTGTAACATACACAATATAACTTGCAAAAACATTATTATTCAGTAGTCCTTTTTTAAGCAGAATATTTCTTAATCGAAAATTGCACCAAAAACGGCTCGTATCGACGGCGATTTATGAGGAAATCAGATATTGTTTGTGCTGATTTTCCAATTTAAAGTTCTCTGCTCAGACACAGTTTTGGATAATCCATGTTCACATGTCTCAGTTTATTAACCTCTTAAAGAGAAAAGATCAGACAGTGCACATGTCACGGTTTATTCAAGTTACCAAACAAAAGGGTCCAGAAAGCACACATAGCACAGTTTATTAATCTACTAAACAGAAGAGACCGGAGAGTACACATGTCGTTGTTTAGTAACCTACTAAACAGAAGAGACCGGACAGTACACATGTCGTTGTTTAGTAACCCACTAAACAGAAGGGACCGGAGAGTACACATGTCGTTTTTAGTAACCTACTAAACAGAAGAGACCGGACAGTACACATGTCGTTGTTTAGTAACCTACTGAACAGAAAGGACCGGAGAGTACACATGTCGTTGTTTAGTAACCTACTAAACAGAAGAGTCAAGACAGTACACATGTCACAATTTGTTAATTTACTGAATTTACAGACTGTCTATCAGCTTACTGAACTGAATAGACCAGACAGTGCAAAGATGATGATTTCTACCAGTTTACTGAACTGACGAGACCATGCAATACAGATGTGAAAGTTTATCCATTAGCTGACTGAACTTCAGAAAACCAGATGAAATAAATGTCATAGTTAACCCTTAGTTAGATTAACAAGAGATCAAACAATACAATGACAAATGTCATCGTTTATCTGGTAGGTTGCTGAACAGTGGAGACACAAAGGTGCTGTTTACATGTTCATAAAAAAGAGCATTTTATCAGCCACACCAATCCTCATTCACAAGCGAACATATGTACGAACATAGAATTTCATTTCAATATTTTATACATCAAAAGTTGATACCTTAAAAACTAAATATTCAAACGAAGCAAAATGTATATGTGGTGAACGAAGATAAACAGCACGCATCTGCTGTTTGACTGTTTACCTCATAACACTCATTTACCACCATTTTCAGGCATGTCTTTATGTGATGTCTTTTCAGATTTAAAGTTTGCCTCTGCTGTTGTTTTTTTTTTTTTCTTTAATTTGCTGTCCAGTTAGGCATTTACTTTAAGGTTATTTGCAGGTATGTTGTAGGGATGTTTAGAGGGACATTTATATGCGGTTAGATAACCACACTATGCATACATTTACATAGTCATAGACATTCATGCATCTCTCTCTCTCTCTCTCTCTCTCTCTCTCTCTCTCTCTCTCTCTCTCTCTCTCTCTCTTCGTCTAATATCATACATGTGAACAGACGTAAACCTGAAGTACAACTACTACTACAAAAAGGTGCAAAATCTACAATTTTTCTCTGTCAGTTTCTGAGCCGCAAAGGGTGTGGAGTAACTAAAAAAAAAAACCACTTTAACCAATGCAAACAAAACCATGAAACATTCTTTTTTCCATGTGTGCCAGTCAGTCAATCATTAAATGAATCGTGTCAAATAAACGACTCTCAACAGACAGTGACAGCACCAATGACATGACTGTACCTCAGTTATTCAGAGCTTTGCCAGACCTGAGCTTATCTTCTTTTCAGCATCGGTGTGTCAGACACATGTGAAGACAAAACATA
Organism: Conus betulinus; assembly: GCA_016801955.1. NCBI lineage: Eukaryota > Metazoa > Mollusca > Gastropoda > Neogastropoda > Conidae > Conus > Conus betulinus. The sequence continues at coordinate 303,923 of JADBJO010000742.1, forward strand.
GGTCACTCAGTATGTTACCTCCACAAAGGCGAAAGACAGTCAAATGCGCACCACCTGCCGTAAGGAACTAGCTACACAACCAGCACACTGTCTTCAAGTCCCAAGGATCTCTGTCGCAGGATTCTTTACTACAGACGTCCTCAGGTCCTACCAGGAACACGGTGGGTCTGCCAGTCTACCTCTGATGATCCACCCAAACGTCTGGCTGGTGCACTAAACAGAGAGCCGAGGGCTTCAAGCTGTCAAAGTCCAGAAGGGAAACACGATAAGACAGGAAGACTTCACACACACACACACACACACACACACACACACACACACACACACACACACAGAGAGAGAGAGAGAGAGAGAGAGAGAGAGAGAGAGAGAGAGAGAGGAGAGAAGAGAGAGAGGAGAGAGAGAGAGAGAGAGAGAGAGAGAGAGAGAGAGAGAGAGCGAGAGAGAGAGAGAGAGAGAGACGGGGGTGGATGGTTTATTCATATATGTTTTGGCCCCTGATGGAGGGGTTAGTTTATAAAAACAATCCTCTGAATTCGTTTTTGTTCACGCTCAGCTGGTGTTCTTCCAAGCCCCGGTTGTCCTGGTTAGATTGGTAGATGGTAGATGCTAACTGGCTTCACGCTCTGCTGATTGACAACTACACGCCAGCACACATCTCAGGGTTTTTCAGCAGTATGTGTGTGTGTGTGGGGGGGTGGGGTTCGGGGTAGGGGTGGAGGTGGGGCGGGTGGGGGTGGGATGGGGATGGGGGGGGGGGGACGGAGGAGGTGGGGGCGTGGAAAGGGTGGAGATGGGGCACGGGGGCGGTGTTCATGGCCCACTGGAAGTTACCAGGTATGGTTGCTATTCACACTGTCCTTCAGAAGTTGACACAACTACACACACACACACACACACACACACACACACACACACACACACACACACACACACACACACACGAACGCACGCACGCACACACACACAACACACAACACACACAACTATACATATACACACATGCGCCTGCGCGCGCGCGCACACACACACACACACACACACACACACCCAGAGAGAGAGAGAGAGAGAGAGAGAGAGAGAGAGAGAGAGATGCTGATCTGAGGTCACCAACTGTGTACATTTGTCGTCTCTGTTCATTACGGTGTGTGTGTGTGTGTGTGTGTGTGTGTGTGTGTGTGTGTGTGTGTGTGTGTGTGTGTGTGTGTGTGTGTGTGTGTGTGTGTGTGTGTGTGTGTGTGTGTGTGTGTGTGTGTGTGTGTGTGTGTGTGTGTGTGTGAGAGAGAGAGAGAGAGAGAGAGAGAGAGAGAGAGAGAGAGAGAGAGAGAGAGAGAGAGAGAGAGAGAGAGACGTATTGCAGATTCTCATAAACCAACTATTGAGGTACTGCTCAAAACACATACGTGTGTGTGTGTGTGTGTGTGCGTGCGTGCGTGCGTGCGTGCGTGCGTGCGTGCGTGCGTGCGTGCGTGTGTGTGTGTGTGTGTGTATGTGTGTGTGCGTGCATGCGTGCGTGCGTGCGTACGATTGTGCGTGTATGGGGTGGGGTTCGGGGTAGGTGTGGAGGTGGGGGGGTGGTGGGGGTGGGATGGGGAAGGGGGAATGGAGGGGTGGGGACGGTTTTTCTTCTTTATGGAATATCTCAGAAAATACTTGGCCGATATTTCTGAAAATTTGCAGGTATGTTCGTCATGGGTCACAGATGATGGCTGATGTTTACCAGAACAGCCGTTACTAATGGTTATAACGACCCAAGACGTTTTTTTTCCTCTTTATGGAATATCTCACGCGTATTCAAGATAGAGTGGGAGTACTTTTATATGCTTCGCATCTTGTTTGAATAATGGAACTATAACCGAGCGTGACCAATCGTCGGGGAAAACTCCGTTATCATAAAGCTTGCTGAATAGTTTAGTAAGAAAAGGTGCAATATTTTCAGCTGCTTTAAGAAAATCGCCAGGTTTTTCATCTAAGCCTGCTATTTTTTTTTTTTTTTTTCTTCTTTTTTTTTTTGTTCAATTTCAGCAGTTTACAGATTGTAAGAATCACTTCTTCACTGGTTATTTCTTCATCTAATTCAGCGATAACAACTGGAATATTGTGCTCTTCAACATCTGTAAACATTTTAACCTCACCTAACATTTCTGTACGTTGTCCTAAAACCTTAGTAAAATGATCTTTCCATCGTTGTATGTCGATATGGGCGTGTTCTTTGGATTCGTGGTCTTGCGCGTTTAACTGCCGACCAAAATTTTGAGCTGTCGTCTTTATTTCATACTAATGAATTGCAAATCGACTGATAATGTAATTTTTTTTTTTTTTTTTTTTTCGTCTAGTTTAGATTGATATAAAGATCGTTCAGTTAGGGAAAACTTGTTCATCCTGTTCTTTCCCTGTCTGTGTGTTACCTTTTCAAAGAACGGCATACCTGTCGCTTCATTTTCCTTCAATCCAGGTCATACCACCTGTTTGTGACCTGCGCACCACCTCCCACAGAAAACCGTGCGGCGCATGCACTGACCTGCTTTTAACAGCAGCGACACAAACTGACACAGTGCTGACTCGGAGCTGACCCCAATATTGTTCATTGCGTCATCCATTGATTTCTGTCCTTTTTCTGAGGTCAAATAATCTAAATATATGAGTTTTTTTTTCTGGGTCCCATTTTAGTTTATGTACGTTTTTGGTTTTTTCTTCTTTTTTTCGTTTGATTTGCCCTCAAGGTTGATTAAGTTTACATTAGCAAAAATCAATTGGATGGGCAAGTGCTGTGGCTGAATGCGATTTGAGACTGGCATACATTTTACATACTGCACAAAATCAGCATACAACATCATTGGATTAACAGTTTACCAAAATTATTCACAACACTATCTTGAGACTTTCTTTCAAATGTAATATCTAATGTTTCTACAAAATTATCATCAGGTCGAGTATCTAAGAACCAGTCACCAATTCGAGAGTTCAGATCAGCCCCAAACAGATAAAACAAATCTTCACCAGATTCTAACAAACTCAAGCTTAACAGTTCCAATCTTGCAAAGTTCAGTCATAATTTTTAATCATCATAATATGGACTTTTGACTGGATGATTATAAATACGAATGAAAAGAACGTCTTTTTCACAACTGAACACTTCTTTCGATATCTTGCAACTCCAAATCTAATCACACCTTGTGTCCACTGCAGAAACATATTTTGATATGCTTTCTCTTATCAGCATTACAGTCACACCAGACCAGCGGCCCATTCTGGCGAGTGTAAAACAACACACTCACTAAAATAGATACTGAAAAAGAGGGCAAAGTAAATTTTTCGCAAAGGAAACAAATGTCAAAGAAGTTATATAATTAACAGGATCTGTCAGTTTTGAAGGTAAACCATTTAAATTCCAACAAGTAACAGAAAACTCGTTTCTTGAGCCCCCACACAACCGTGATTGTTGGAGACTACCCCCCCAGTGTCTGGTTTGTTAGCACATGCGTGCGTGGGAATGTCTTACATATGTGTCCCACATTCATACTGCAGGTCTCGGCCTACCCCCCCCCCCCCCCCCCCCCCATTCGCGCACACCACCT
>JADBJO010000742.1:312500-315000 GCA_016801955.1 Conus betulinus
GTTGGTCTCCATAAGGAGGTTTTGGAGCTCCAGAGGAAGGTTGCAGAGACGCATTTTCCAAGAGATAATCAATTTCGGGGGGGGTGGGGTGGGGGGCTGGGTGAGGTGGGTGGGGTGGGGTGGGGGTGGGAATCAGGGGGAGAAAAAGCCCAAAAGTATGTTTTTTTCTGTTGTAAAACTCCCAGTTTATCCTGAATACGCGTGAGATATTCCATAAAGAGGAAAAAACCGTCTTGGGCTGGCGTAACCATTAGTAATGGCTATTCTGGTAAACATCGGCCATCATCTGTGACCTATAATGACCATACTTACAAATTTTCAGAAAGATCGGTCAAGAACTTTCTGAGATTTTCCATCAAGAAGAAAACCATTATGGGCCGTTAGTAACAGCTATAACGGTAAACGTAAACATCGGGCATCATCCGTGACCCATAATGAACATACCTACAAATTTTCAGAAATATCGACCACGTACTTTCTGAGATATTCCACGAAGAAGAAAAACCGTTAGGACCCGTTATAGCTGTTAGTAACGGCTATAACGGTAAACTAAAACATCAGGCATCATCCGTAACCCATATGTGAACTGCTAATTTTCAGAAAGATCGGCCAAATACTTTCTGAGATATTCATAAAGAAGAAAAAACATTATGGGCCGTTACAGCCGTTTGTAACGGCTATAACGGTAAACTAAAACATTGGACATCATCCGTGACTCATGATGAATATACCTGCTAATTTTCATACAGGCCGTTACAAGCCGTTAGTAACGGCTATAACGATAAACTAAAACATCGAGCATTATTCGTGACCCATATGAACATACCTACAAATTTTTCAGAAAGATCGACAAAGTTACTTTCGGAGATATTCCACAAAGAAGAAAAACCGTTACAGGCCGTTTCAGCCGTTAGTAACGGCTATAACGGTAAACTAAAACATTGCGCATCATCCGTGACCCATAATGAACATATCTGCTAATTTTCACAAAGATCGGCCAAGTACTTTCTGAGATATTCCATAAAGAAAGAAAAACTGTAACAGGCCGTTACAGCCGTTAGTAACAGCTATAACGGTAACTAAAACATCGGGCATTATTCGTAACCCATAATGAACATACCTACAAATTTTCACAAAGATCTGCCAAGCACTTTCTGAGATATTTCATAAAGAAGAAAAACATTACAGGTCGTTACAGCCGTTAGTAAACCCATAATGAACATACCTACAACTTTCAGAAAGATCGGCCCAATGGTTTTGTCTGGAGCGAGCGGAACACATTTTGACCACCACGGACAGGCACACAGACACACAGACAGCATTTCTTCGTTTCCCATTCTAAAGTACTCCCTGTCCTATGAGAACTGGGAGTTCAAAAAGGAGTGTCAAAATACCTCCCGCAGCCATTCAGCTGCCGATGGGTCGACGCAGGAGAGACGGGGAGGGAATGGGGCACACACACACACACACACACACACACACACACACACACACACACACACACACACACACACACACACACACACACACACACACACACACACACATACACTCACTCACACACACACACACACACACACACACACACACCACACACCACACACACCACACACACACACCCACACTCACTCACTCTCACAACACACACACACACACACACACACACACACACACACACACACACCACACACACACACACACACACACACACACACACACACACACACACACACACACACACACACCCACACACACACACACCACACACACACACACCACACACACACACACACACACACACACACACACACACACACACACACACACACACACACACAGAGAGACACAGAGAGAGGAGCGAGAGAGAGAGAGAGAGAGAGAGAGAGAGAGAGAGAGAGAGAGAGGTGACTCCTTTTACTCCTACCCTGTCTTCCTCCACCCCTATACGTTCACTGGAGGGGGTGGGGTTGGGGGCGGAAGGGAGAGGCATACAAAGTGTCTTTAGTCCACAATGTACAGACAGGCACGTGTACACCCATCAGCCTAACAGGTGGAACGATGAAGCTGGAGGAGAAACAAATAGTCCATGTTCATAAGACGATTCTCCCTAGACCAAACGACCTACACCTACCGAAGCTAAACAAACACGCTGAAAAGTGAATTCTGTTTCCAAACAGGACGGGTTTCAAAGCATTAGCAGATGTTCGTCCAGATATGTGTGTGTGTGTGTGTGTGTGTGTGTGTGTGTGTGTGTGTGTGTGTGTGTGTGTGTGTGTGTGTGTGTGTGTGTGTGTCCTTTGATTTAATGTCTATCGACATTATGTGGTATCAGACCCCAAGAGAGAAAACAAACAAAAAAAAAACCAAACCAAAACAAAAAAAAACAAAAACGTGTGTGTGCGTGCACGTGCGCGCGCGTGTGTGTATGTATGTGTAGGAAGGTTGGGAAGGGGGGGGGGGGGTAGTGAGAGGGAGAAGACATCAATTGTCAAGTGGTAAT
>JADBJO010000742.1:330000-332500 GCA_016801955.1 Conus betulinus
CAAAATCAAAATGATCAGTTCACTGAAAGTATGTAAAATGTACAAACATGTTCACTCTGCTCGCCCTGATTGAGAAAAGGCTCTGATACGTTGAAATGATTTATACAGGTAAATTGCAAAATTTCTTTTTGTATTTTCATTTTTTGTTGATAATAGCAATACTAAACGAAAACTAGATGGTCTACAATAAAATTTTGATGGAATGAATTTACTTCTTAGGTCATTTAACACTGGACAGCTAAATATAAAATGAATTTCATTCTCCATTGCTGAACTACATAAGTGACATATGGCAGCTTCATTTCCGCCGTATGTATACGTCTGGGAGTACACGGCAATGTCGGATACGCCAAACCTAAACTTGGTTAACGCTGCCCTTACAAAACTACATAAAGACAATGAAACGTATGGTTCAATCAAATGATTGACTTTAAACAGTTTGTACAATGAAAATCTGCCAGTCGTCCGAATATGGAACTCCCAATCCTGCCACCTACAATCTATAATACGGTGCTTGAAAAAAAAAAAAAAAAAAAACAAAAAAAAAACTGTTTGCACACCCGACACCCTGATTCATCCATACGTAATAAAAACCATAATTACATAAACATTTACGTACGCTACTTGCTCATGTTTTGTTTACCTCTTTGATCAAGTATATGCATATTCTTATAAACCAGAGCACGTAGTCTCTTATCATTCATTTGAACTACTTTTAACCAGTACTTACATTATTTTTCGTGTAAGCGTTTAAGTAAATAGGATGTCTTCCAAGTTCTCCGTATATAATAAAAATCATTGGGAGTCTTGATCAACATGCAAAAATGTTTTCATAGCAAATAAATGTACCTGTTCAATTTCTTGATTATTATTCAAGCCCCATATCTCAGCTCCATATAGAGCTACTGGTTGAGCTTGTGTATCAAAGAGTTTAAACAATATACTTGGGGAGTAGTTTTTAAACATATGCATTAAGGACAAAACGCTAACAACAGACTTTTTTCGCTCGACTGACCAGATCTGGGCAAGTAAACCTGAAATTAAGCTTAGTTGAAAAATATAATCCCAAGTATTTATAAGCATTCACCACAGACATCTGATTACTACTTCCATATAAGCATGTTTCACGTGCCGCTAGATACCCACCTTTACAAAACACAATGATGTTAGATTTTTCCATGTTCACCTTTAGCTGCAGTCTCTCCGTCGCCGCATGTAATTGATTTAACTGAGAGAGAGAGAGAGAGAGAGAGAGAGAGAGAGAGAGAGAGAGCCGCTAAACACACACACACATGAAAAGAGGGCATGCGTACTCAATCTCTTGGTCTCTATTATAGAATGAGCGTTACTTTGATGGCACCAAAGCTCCATTGTATTGATTCCAGGTGCAAATAAGTTCTTCCGAAGAAGCAAGCAACCGAGCAAGCAACAACAAACGAACCAACAATCAGGCAAAGGAATCTGCGAGAAAATAATACCAAGAAAGAAGATAATGATGTTCAACAGAACAGATGTGTTGACATCAAACGATCCCTTTCTTTCAAGTTTTATTGCACTGTGTGTTTTCAGACTTTAAAACAAAACAAGATGCAAAGCATATAAACTTACCGTTTTGGATCGTTATAGCCGTTAGTAGTATGGCTATTCTGGTAAACATCGGCCATCATCTGTGACCCATAATGAACATACCTTCAAATTTTCAGAAAGATCGGCCAAGTACTTCCTGAGATATTACATAAAACAGAAAAAACCGTTACAGGCCGTTGCAGCCGTTAGTAACGGCTATAACGGTAAACTAAAACATCAGGCATCATCCGTGACCCAAAATAAACATACCTACAAATTTTCAGAAAGATCGGCCCTGCAGTTATGTCTGGAGCGAGTGGAACACATTTTGACCAAGGACGGACGGACAGACAGACAGACAGACAGACAGACACACACACACACACACACAAACATTTCTTCGTTCTATAAGAACTGGGAGTACAAAAAGAAGGGGAGAGAGCTCTCCACACGGCTTGTAATTTGTACTACCAACGAGCAGTGTCAAGAATGTTGCACTCACATTTTTTAAACTTGCTTTTTGTAAAAAAAAAAAAAAAAAAAGTGTATATTACAAGCAACAAATCCAATGCGAAATATTGTGTGAAGCTCGTAGAGAGAGAGAGAGAGAGAGAGAGAGAGAGAGAGAGAGAGAGAGAGAGAGAGAGAGAAGAGAGTCAGACAGACAGACAGAGACAGAGACAGATAGAGAAAGGGGGGTTGGGTGGGGGTGGGAAGGGGGAGGGGCCTACATGCCGGTAATTACGTTAACGGTCAGCGTCTTCCCAAGAGAGGACACACTGGAAGAAGGCGTGCGCCCAGCTCTATCAACACGTGCGTGCCGCTCGTGGGCAAGCACGAGTACATCCGCACTGCAGTGTGCATTTGTTTGTCAATGGTACTGGCTCTGCTATGAGCGTGGGAGGTCATTGGGCGGTGGGGGTGGGAGGGGGGG
>JADBJO010000742.1:335000-337500 GCA_016801955.1 Conus betulinus
ATTGGACGAAAAAAGGGGGTAAGAGAAGAAAAACAAAAAAAAGAAAAAATTTTACAATAACAATAGTATTCCCCCAGAGAGGCCTTATGTTTGCCTTAGAGCAAACATGGGAATTCCCCCTTCAAATCACTTTATGAAACTTGCCTATCTATGTTCATCGTTGAAAATTACATCTGTCCACCATTACTGGTAAACGTTGATGCATATTTACCAAATAACGGCTTTTAACTGTCAAATGTGAAATTTACTGTATGAAACAAATGTTTTCATGTTCAGTGCTCAAAATTACATCTAGCCACCACTTTTTGTCACAATTGATTCTTATTTGCAAAATAACGGTTTTTTAAAGGTTTTTAGATGTCGGATATCAACATTGCTCTCGTAACCTTAAATATTCATGTTCAGCGTTCAAAGTAACATCTAATAAGAAGTTTTGTTAAGATTGATGCATATTTGAAAAATAACGGTTTTTAACGGTTTTTTACTGTCGAAGTGTTTTGTAACATAGATACTCTAAATCAGCATATCAAATTACATGCATCCACCAATTTTGGTTGAGATAACTTCAAAAATGAAAAATAACGGTTTTAGCCGTTTTTTAACTGCCGAAGTGTTTTGCAACATAGATTTTTAATAAGCATATCAAACTGCATAAGCAACCAAAATTTGGTTTCTGTTACTTTGTTAGTCTATTAAATATTCAAATTTCGCTTTTTAGAGCGTACCTAAATTTGCATAAAATTTTAAATAACTGCCAGACCTTTTAAGATATGAATACCAAACCCCTTTCTGCACTGGGCCATAGCTACCGAAACATTTTCCGTAGATTAGTTTTGTGACGTCGTTTCCAGTTTTTGCTATTCCGTGAAAGACTGAAATTGACCAGTGACACTGTCAGGCACTTCCGGTTTGCACTTCCGGTTCGTTATTATAACGTACATGTTGCAAATATAGTGTTATGTAAGTGTTCTGAATATCATTACGGTCTGTCCAACCGTTTCGGAGTTATTCAAGTTTCAAATTTGGCCGTTTTGGCCGTTTTTGGCCATATCTCGGCCAAAAAAACAGCCAATTCATTTTAAAAAATTGCCATTTGCACATGCCCACAATGCCCTGGAACTTTCCTGAAAATTTCAACACGATTGGATGAAAAAAGGGTAAGAAAAAGAAAAAAGAAGAAAATTTTTACAATAACAATAGTATTCCCCCAGAGATGGGGAATCCTAATAATGCCGTCTCATGCAAAAGACATTTTCATGGACTTGATCGTGAAATAAACTGTGCCAACTGTTGAGCTGAACATCCCTTCAGTATTGGAATCAGGCCATAGACAATCAGCAGTTCGGGGGTTCTCCATTCTAAACGTGCTAGATAAGTTCCTCTTGAAAGACAGCTTGTTTCCGCCGAATAAAAGATTCAGTTACGTGAAGGATATTCGAACGTTTTTGTGTTGATTTTTCATTCATAAAAAGCTTTTGGATGATGTGTGTCAGAAAATCATCATCATCATCATCATCATCATCATCATCATCATCATCATCACCATCGTCATCATCATCATCATCATCATCATCATGAGCCGGAATAGCTCAGTGATAGGGCGCCGGACTCGCAATCTTGGTGATCCTGGTATTGCGGGTTCGAATCTCCGCCAGGCCGTTTCGGTGCAGGGGGATTTTCCCCTCGGAGTTAACATTGGTTCTGACTCTATTTCCCATACATCCCTTCGAATGAGACTATAAACCGAGGTTCCTTGTGTGAACGCACGCATAACATCTTTGCACACACGTAAAGTCCCATCAACTTTTGGAAGAGAAGGCCAGTTTGGCCGTTGGTATGGACGACATGTTACACATAGCATGCACCCTGCGTGAGAAATGGAAAGAATGAAGGAAGTAAGGACACTGAGTGAACGATATTGACTGGATGACACGGGATACGACTGAATGAAGCGCCAGCTGGCAGCTCTTCAGTCGGCACTACCCAGGTAGGCAGCCCGTTGTGTAAACAAGTGTGCATTTTACAGCGTTTAGAGCTTGGTCTCGAGCCGAGGATCGGCGCTATGTAAGTATTCATAATAATGCTAATGCTAATGATAATGATCACCATCATCATCATTATCGTCGTAGTCGTCGTTGTCGTCGTCGTTGACGTCATCATCATCATCACATCGTCATCATCATCATCATCATCATGTTATGTGTGAGCAAGGTGTAATATGTGAGTTCACACACGGAACCTCGATTTACAGTCTTATTCCCCTCGAAACGGCCCAGTAGAGATTCGAACCCGCAACTCCAGCATCACCAAACAAAACGATTCTGTCCCCACTTTAATTCTTGTCCTGTAACTGACTCTAGATGTGCTTGAAGGCGAGCGAATGTTGAAAGCAGCAGCATCTAATCTCCTGAAAACGTTTCCCATTAGCAGCGATGGAACACTCCGGGCAACTGAGCGTAGGTTGGCAATGACATTGCTTCAAAGCTACACACACACACAC
>JADBJO010000742.1:342500-352500 GCA_016801955.1 Conus betulinus
CCTGGAGTTCCAGAAACGTTTATAGGCAAGTCGGCTGGACGTTTGACAGAGGTGAAAGAAGGAGGAATATGGAAACGAAGGCTGTGAAACTGCGTTTGATTTTGAATAAAGATAACCAGCTTACAATGCACTGAGACGAGTTCTAGCTGACAACATTTAACTGTGCATAGCCGGCCGATCTATCTATTTCTCTATCTTTCTATGTATCTATCAATAAATTGTCCTCATTATCATCATCATTATTATTATTGTTGTTATTATTATTACCTGTCTGTCTTTCTGTCTGTCCGTCTGTCTGTCTGTCTGTCTATCTATCCCGTCCGTCCGTCTATCTGTCTGTCTGTGTCTATCTATATGCCTGTCTCTCCGTCAGTCGGTCTGTCAGTCTGTCTGTCTGTGTCTGTCTATCTGTCTGTCTGCCTGTCTGTCTGTCAGTCTCTTTGTCTATCTGTTTGGAAACATCTCACTGGTTTTCTCTGGAGACTGACGACTATTTTTCTTGCATGTGGCTTGAAGACCGAGAGCCCGACGTCATCCTGTAAATTCCGCGTCTGATGTCAGCGTCTGATGTCAGCTGGCGACTAACGTGCGTTGGCAGACTAGTGCACCCATGCAGACAGTAATCAACAACAGTGCGTGAAGTACAGAAGTACAAAATCTAGAAAAACAAAAATAGAAAAAGATGTTATCCACTCTTTTCTTACTGATTTACATCAATTAGGTTGAAATTCAGTTTTAATTGTCCTACTTAGCATTTTAAAAACTATCATTAAATCAAAATCTAAAAACAAACAAACAAACAAACAACCCCCCAAAAAAACAACAACAACAACAACAACAAACAAACAAACAAAAAACCCGCATTCAAGTGTGCAACCTACATTTGTTATGCCCCTATCGGACTCATTCGCACAAATGTCAAGAATGAATTTTCGCCATAGCAGAGAGAATGAGACTATCAGTAAACTAGACATAGTGCAGCGTTGGTCTGTGCATAGTCTGTCTTAGTTTTGGACAGATCGTCCACATAGCACATGATAGACTTTTGTTTTGTTTCGTTTTCTTTAGGGTTTTATGGAGCAGGTCAACAGCGCTGTGCTAGGACCGCCCCTGTTCTGTCAATACATCTCTCCCCATCCCCTCGTACGATAATCACTTGATTGATAAAATCGACGCAAATGTCTCTTTTGCTGTCGCATTAGTACAGGCGTACACACGGATGCATGCACAGACATTCACGCACGCACGCGCGCACAAACACTCACGCACATATAGGCATACACATAAACTCAATTGCGCGGGCACACACAAACACACACACACACACACACACACACACACACACACGCACACACACACACACACACACACACACACACACCACCACCACCACCACCCACTCTCTCTCTCTCTCTCTCTCTCTCTCTCTCTCTCTCTCTCTCTCTCTCTCTCTCTCTCAATATCTACATGGCATTACTATTCTGAGATTTCGAAATATTTTTGTCAAGTTTCGGCTGAGAGTAAGCGATTTAAAGGTCCAAAAGATACAGACCCAACACTAAAAACTGTCCATTCTGCGATCAGATCGAAAACGAATGACATTTTTTGCTTCATTGTCCATCTTACCATGACTTAAGAGAAAAGTATATTTCACCCTTCTTTAAAAACGTGTATAAATCACCGCTAACCTTTTTATTGCAGAATGAGAAAAGAGATGTAACCCGCTCTGTAGCCATGTTTATTTTTTATGCAATGCAAAAAAAGAGAACTACTAGAATAGCCTAAAAATATTGTTAGCGGGAAATATACCTGTTGTTTTCGTGTTTTTTTTCGCCTCTTCTACACAGGAAATGTTTTCTGTTTGTTTTGCTTTGTTCTTCCCACTCTTCACAAGTGGTGTGTGTGTGTGTGTGTGTGTGTGTGTGTGTGTGTGTGTGTGTGTGTGTGTGTGTGTGTGTGTGTGTGTGTGGTTATGATTGTGCATGTATGGATGCGACGTGCGCTTGTTTTCACTTGAATTCTATTTTGTTCATAGCTGACCTCCTTGCAGACAGGTCGGTGGCCTTTGCAATTAAAACTTTTTGAGTCTTGAGTCTCTCTCTCTCTCTCTCTCTCTCTCTCTCTCTCTCTCTCTCTCTCTCTCTCTCTCTCTCTCTCTCTCACACACACACACACACACACACACACACACACACACACACACACACACACACACACACACACACACAACTTTTTCGATCATTTAGCTAACAGTCCTATTGGTATGGTAACTATTTGTAGTTAAGTTATTTTACCTTGGATTTGTAATGTATTCGGATACTTAAGCATTTATTATTTATTGTTATTGCATTTTTTCTTTTGTCTAAAATCATCAAGGTGAATAGACATTAAATCAAGAACACACACACACACACACACACACACACACACACACACACACACACACACACACACAAGCAGAGAAAAACACACAAGCGCCCGCTTACATTTGTATGCAGATCTCTACAGGTTGTTTTAGCCTTCAGTGCATTAATATTTGTGCAGATTTTTTCCCATATGTCTATCTTTATTTTTTAAACTTTTTGAAAGGTTGTAAGGAGAAAATACATTCTGATTTAAACGACAGTGACCAGTTAAAACGTTCAACAACCGTCAGTATCAGTCATAGCCGAAATACTTGAACAAATTGTTGTATGAAAAAAGAGAATTAGTTTTCCTCTCCCCTTAATGACGCCTGAATATATTAACTAACGTGGGCATTTATATATTCGGAAACCTAGTAAACCCATCTCTGCAGCTGAACCCTTGATAAAATATTTTTGTGTTCCTTTCCATTGAAAAAGGATGAATTGATATTCATGAACTAACATTCTCTTTGATATAGCTCTCTACACTTCACAAACAGGCATCGATAAACTTCTAGATCACGTTGTTTATATATGTCTTTTGCCTTCCCGCTATTCCGCCTAACATATAGCAGATCGATGTGAGCGATTGTGTTCACAATGCTTCTTTGTGTAGATATATGTTGTGTATTACGTGATATGCATTTCTTGTGATGTTATTCAAAAATTCTTTCCCTTCTTTAACTGTAAGCATGATAATCTTGTTTTAATATTTGGGCAGCGTTTAAAAATATTCCATTTTCATTTTGTGGTGTTTCGTTTTTTTTGTTTTGTGATGTTATTGAAAAGCCATTTGTTTCTTGAACAAAATACAGCTTGAGAGCAGAAGGGCTGCGTAGAAGAGACCCGTACAGGCAAGTGTTTTGACCTAGCACTTTTTGTGCTCAGTGTGTGTTCTCTCCTGTTAACGCACCCAGTTTGTGGATTTTTCTCTCATCTAGTTTCTCCCATTCCTCTTTCGCACTTGGAAGTGGCAAATTCAGTTAATGGCGTTTGACATCGAGAACATGTACACCTTCCCCGTTTCATGAATTTTCTGAATGTCCTAGGCGCTGCGGTTTGCATCCTGACCTCGCTGGTTTTCCGACGTTTTATCTGCTGGAGCCACGCGCTGTTCGTCCATTCGTCAGAGTCTTCATACAACCCCTGTATCGTTCTCTGGGTCTTCGTGCCTCCTTCAGAAGAGAAATCACCTCCACAGAGACACATGGACATTCCACTTCTTCATAACTCATGATCCGTTGTGAATTTCCAATCATTATTATTGGGTTGACGTCGATGGAGTCATCATTCTCTCCCCTCTTTCGGCGAATCCCTGAGAGCATCTTTCGTGTTGGTACTGAGACAGTAGTAGCAAGTTAGAGAAAGGCAACGCAGGAAGGCAGCCCCACAGAGTCATAAATCTGGTCTTTCCCAGTGTCATCCGGTCTTCCCCGTACTGTTTCCGGAAGTCAGTGGTCCAGCCATCTTCAGGAGGAAGAAAACTCTAGGGGCAGGTTGTCAGCAGAAAGCCCACAGAGAAGAAACCGCGTCAGACATTTGTTTCGGCCGTGAAACTCTCTTACACTCTAAGGGGACCAGGCTGCATCCAAAATTGAGATAGAAGAAGAAGAACAAGAAGAAGAAGAAGAAAGAAAAGAAAAAAAAAAAAAAAAAGAAGAAGAAGAAGAAGAAGAAGAAGAAGAAAGTGAATAATAATAATAAGAAGAAGCAGGATGTGAAGCAGGAGCAGAAGGAGGGGAGGAGGAGGAGGAGAGAAGAGGAGGAGGATGAGGTGGAGGAAGAGGAGAAGAAGAAGAAGTCTAATGATAATGATAATCAGAACTACAACAACAATAACCACAACAAGAACAACAACCAATAACAACTAGAACAAGAACAACAACAACAACAATGATTATACAAACAATTATAACAATAAAAACGACAACAATAATAATAATAATAAACAATTATAATAAAAACAGCATCAAAAACAACGACAACAACAATAACAATAATTATTATGATAATGATGATAATAATAATAATAATAATAATAATATAATAATGATAATCGTCATCATCATCATCGCCATCATAACAATAACAATGATAATAACAATAATAACAATATCAATGATAATGATTACAGCAATAATGATAATGATAACAATAATAGTAATAATGACGATGATGATGACGACCACAACGACTACAACAACAACTCGCATATTCTGCGCACGATAAAAAGGAGATATAAGGCCGTCATTACTTTAGAAATAAGGTCAGATCTTAAGGACACTTGAACGACACAAAGCAAAGAAGAAAGAAAGAAAGAAAGAAAGAAAAGGACAAATAAACAAAAAAAAAAGAAACAGAACGGAACAGAGAGAACGGAAGTAAAATATAACAGCACACACACACATGCTCGCTCGCATGCACACACGCGCATACATTCATATACACATATACACACAGAATCGCAAACACACACACACACACACACACACACACACACACACACACACACACACACACACACACACACACGCCCACGCGCGTGCGCGAGCGCGCGCGCGCTCCCGCCTACACGCACACAGACACACATTCACAAAACACACGCACGCATGCATGCACACGCGCACACCTGAGCATGCATGCACATAACATAACACAACACAACACAACACATCACACACACACACACACACACACACACACACACACACACACACACACACACACACACACAGGCATTTCATACATCAGGAGCAGCCCCCCCCCCCCCCCCCTTCTCCCTTCCTCCCCTTCTGCAGCTATCATGTGTTCCCAAAACACTTCACCCTCCCAAACAATCTGAAAACAACACATAATCCAACACGCTAGTACATAATAACATGCAGACGCTGCTATGCGTATACCCCCACTCTTCCCTTTCCCCAAACCCTACCTCTCCCCCACCCACTGCCCTACACTTGTCTCGTGGTAGGCAATAGCCGGACTGCATCCAACACACCGATGTAATTACGTATTACGCCATTCATCTCTCTCTGTGATTGAGGAATTAACCCACAGAAAGCCAGGTAGGATGGACACAGCGTCATTTTTTTTTTTTCAGCATCGGCGACCGTTTGCAAATCTGTGCACCACAAATAGATGAAGTGAAGAAGATCAGCTATAGAGTCACTTTCATTGCTTTCTGTTCTTGTCTTTATCTTATGAATCTTTTCTTTTCTTTTTTTTTCAGGAACGAAAATGCATGTTTTGTTGACAGAAAACTATGGTGAATGCGTAAAGGAGGGAGATTCGAGGGTACATACTGAAGTGTCGGTATGAGTTATGGCGGTGGTTTAGAGATGGTGCGGATGGTACCTAGACACTGTCTCGCTTTGTATTTTGTATTACTTATTTTTCATTTTCTGGGTCGGTGCCAATCTTTCGATCATTCCCATCCCTATCCCTTTCTGTCTGTCTGCCTGTCTGTCTGTCTGCTAATCTATCTGTCTGTTTCTCTGTCTGTTTGTCTGTCTCTCTCCCTCCCTCCCCCTCTTCTCTCTCTCTCTCTCTCTCTCTCTCTCTCTCTCTCTCTCTCAAGATTTTAGAAGACGTTGTAAAAAAATAGCCAGGGGACTAAATTAGATCAGAATTTCAAATTCAGGTGGGATAAAAAAAAGAGAAAAGGAAACTGACTAAACAATCCCACGGCAAAACGCACCTGCTTCACTCGCTAAAAAAAATTGATACGGCTGCAGGAACACACAGTAAAGTAAATCAGCAGGACAATTAAGCAAGACTGAGCTACGTACATGTTCACAGCTTCCAGTCTACCCCTGGAAGGAGAAGCAGAGACAAAAACGCTGTACTGGCTTCGATCCAAGACCGTTTTTAAGATCAAAGAACAGCACCGATGAAATGCCTTGGTTGTGCCATGCTTCTCATCTAGACGCGGGATCGATGAATTGGTGATGGGGTGGGGTGGGGTGGGTGGAGGGAGCCAGTGACATGAACATGATGATAGAAAGCATTTAATCTTACCGACTAGTTGTGAATGGAAGGGGAGTGAAATCTGTATCAGATCTTCCTTTTTTTTTTTTCCGAACAAGAATGGGAGAAGAAAAGCTGTAGTGAAGGACTAGAGGAAAGGCAATGTATGGGGTATTCAGGGACAGGGAGCAATAATGATAATGATAATGATAATAATGATAAAACAACAATAATCAGGATAATGACAGTAGTAGTAGAAGCAGCAGCAGCAGCAGCAGCAGCAGTAGTAGTAGTAGTAGTAGTAGTAGTAGTAGTAGCGGCGGCGGCGGCAGCAGCCGCAGCAGCAGAAGCAGCAGTAGTAGTAGTAGTAGCAGCAGCAGCAGCAGCAGCAGCAGTAGTAGTAGTAGTAGTAGCAGTAAAATGATAATGATGATGTGTGTGCGCCCTGTCTGCTTGCTGACCGTTTGAGAGAGAGAGAGAGAGAGAGAGAGAGAGAGAGAGAGAGAATATCAACAAACGGCAGTCTATCTTCTCTTCAACAAAACAAAACATTCCCCTAACCCGCTCACTCCCAAACACCACCCTTACGCTTGCACACTTACCTAAATACACTTATATATAGAAGTACGTACGTCTGTTAACACACACACACACACACACACACACACACACACACACACACACACACACACACACACACACACGCGCGCGCGCGCGCACTGCTTCAACACACATTAAAGGCACTGAATGCAGTATCATAAGGGCAAACAGTCTGCTTCCAGAAACAGTGTGCATGGGGTCAGTGGATGGAAGAAAAAAAAAACAGTTGAAGATAATGAGTTGTAAATCTGGATTTGACAGCAGAAAGTGTTGGAGCATGACCAATAGATAACAGGAGTTCACTGCACATAGCAGACCAAGATAAGAGACGTCTTAAATATTGGATCGGGCTGTTGAAAGATACACGCACGGAGACATCTGCTTTGCGAAATTGCGCCTTTCCCCCATTCCAATCATTTTGTATTCCGGTCCAAAAGATAACTGCAAATCACCAGGTCAAACAGAGATTTTGAGTTGAAAATTCTATCCGTTTACCAAACTATCTCTTCCTGTACTTGTAATATATCTGTTCAGTTTTTTTTTAAGTTTCAAAACGGAGTGACTGAGGGCGGAAAAGGAAGCAAAATTTAGAAAGAGAGGGGGTTAGTTACCGGCAAGGACATAGACAAACAAATGTTTGTCCTCTACTTTGTTTGTCTATGTCCTTGGCAGTAACTAACCCCCTCTCTTTCAGTTTTTTTTTCCCTAATAACTGCAATTCATACAAAGTCAATCTAAACGTTTGACTTCTCGTCTGCTAGAGCAAAAATAGAGTTACTGTGCCATCAAACGAAAGAATAAACTGCAAAACAAACAAAACGTGTTTCGACCTATGTGGTCTTTCTTCAGACAAACCGAAAAGCATCCAAAGGAATGAAAATGTAGGACGAACAGAGAGTCACTTATCACGTCAAACTTCTGCTTTTATTTCTTTTTTTTAATTTATTTTTTTTTTTTTAATCTGTTCGAAGATTAGGCACCGGGTAAGGAATGATGGATGATGGATTAAGCCCACCAGAACCTGAAGTTTGGATGCGACAAAAACGGATTATCGCTGCTTGCATCTCTACCTTACTGCGTCTCTACTCCGCCTCTAAATGTCTAGCTCTTTCTGTTTGCATTTCTTAGTTTCGCTCTGTGGGTTAATATGTTTCTCTTTCCCTCGGTGTTCAAAGTTCACAGCATAGACACACACACACACACACACACACACACACACACACACACACACACACACACACACTCACGCGCGCACGCACGCACGCACGTACACACACACACACACACACACACACACACACACACACACACACACACACACGCACGCACGCACGCACGCACGCACGCACGCACGCACGCACACACACACACACACACACACACACACACACACACACACACACACACACACACACACACACACACACACACACACACACACACTGGGCCACGACGAAATGAAAACGCCTCCACCCCAACCCCATCCCCTTTTCAGATAACATGCGCGCTATCCCCACCCCCTGTCTCCTTTTCAATCTCCATTCAAGCACTTCCACTAATCAAACAGGGAATGATACCAGCACACAATATTTACCTCATTCCAGTTGTGACGTTGATCCAGGGGAAGCCAGTGAGGTTTTACATTACTTCCCTTTATTACCATGGAAACAGCGTACCCATCAAGCAGCACGGATTGTTTGGGTGTGGGAAAGAAATCTATGGGCGGCTATTCAATGTTTTTTCTCTTAAGGAGAGCTTTTATTTATTTCTTTTCTTGGATGGGAAAATAATGGTGAAGCAATGACGGGGGGAAAAGTTTGTCATGTGTCCAGAGGCTAGGAATTAAACTTTTGCTTGCTTATTTTCGTCTTTAGATTTGTTGAGCCTGTCAATCCCTTGAGTTCTATCTTTCTGTCTCTGTTTGTTGTATCTCGTGTCTAATATCTACCCTTCGCTGCTTTTCTGTCTCTCTCTACGGTTTTCTGTCTGTCTGTTTACGACCATCTGTCTGTTGATGTCTTTTTGCCCCCTCCTCTTTCCAGACTATCTCAATGCCATTGCTCCCACGCTGCTCATTCTAGCTCCTGATCGCTTTGTCCTATTGCACAAGCAGTGCACAGAGGGCCATCAATGGCAAGTTGTGAGACCCCCTGCCAAAGGAGACACTGCACACATTCAGGGTCAGTTCGGTAGCGTTCAGCGGTGTCTGATCTGACCCAACACATGCCAGACACCATCTGCTAAATTCCCTCCCCTGCTGCCGACGTTTAGTACTTATGTGAAAAGAATGCATGAGTTAGCGTTCGTCCCTGGAGGGCGTCATCATGTCCGTCCATCGACAGTCTCCACGAACGAGCCAGATGGACGATTTTTTCTGCTGATTATTGGTCTGCCTCTGACAACATGAAGCTTGATGCTGACGTCCAAATCTTGACGTTGGTGTGGTGACATGATGCATGATGCTGGCGCCTTTTTTCATGACTTTGTCAATGACGATATGACGCATGATGCCAGCGTCTACTTCTTAAGTTTGTCGTGACGATATGAGACAAATGAAATAAACTATAAAACTGAAAGAAAATAAAAAGTCAGCTGGCACCGCAGAGCTAAAGCGACCCACCTCTTCAGTCTGGAGCGGAGAGAATTTTCTCACAAAGAAATCTGATTGACTGGGACCGGAATAGCTCAGTGGTACAGAGTCAGAATCGGGATCCTGGTGGTCCTGGACTTTCGGGTTCGAATCTGCCAGAGGCAGTTGCGGTAAAGGGGGATGTTTCCTTCGGAGTTAATAGTTCTGACTCCATTTTCCGAAAAGGGTCTTCGAGTGAGATCATAACCAAGGTCCGGTGTGGGAACGCACGCATGACATCATGCACACATATAAAATCTCATCACCAATTTTCTGAAGAGAAGGCTGGTCGGATTTGGTATAATGGATGACAAATTTACACAAAGCTTGCACTCTGTGTAAAAAAAAATCGAACGAACGAAGAAGGAAAACAGAGTGACGGATATTTGACTAAATGACA
>JADBJO010000742.1:357500-365000 GCA_016801955.1 Conus betulinus
TGTTCTGCAAAATTCTTAGCCGCTGACAATGCTTGGGTTGTTGAACAGCAGAGCTGACCACTCAGTCTGTTCCATATCTTTTGATCTCCCTTGCATCCTTAAATGGATCCTCAAGCATAGGCTCAATGATTGTCTCTTACATTTTATACTGTTTGTATAGTGTTTTTAGCTTTCAGCAACTTTTTTTTCCTCTCCACACTTTCGTTTTGTTTTATTCTACTACCTTTCGCTGGCTACTTTGGGGGTGCTGTTGGATTCTTTTTCGAGCCCTTGGCGGTCGAACACCACAGAATTATGGACTGTGGTGTGTGTCTATTTGACGCCAAGAGAATTGACATAATCAGCTGTATTTCCCTGATGAGTTCGATACAAACGGACGAAAGGCTTCGAAGCAGGCGATACATATAGATCTGTCTTTGAGAGAGATCAGGCGCTTCGGAGCAGGCGATACATAGAGATCAGGCGCTTCGGAGCAGGCGATACATATAGATCTGTCTTCGAGAGAGATCAGGCGATACATATAGAACTGCCTTCAAGAGAGATTGTTATATAGTTTCCTCATGCAGCTAGTGAAGGGTTTTCATATTTATGATATACATTTTCCCATTTACTTCATCTTCAAAACATTTTTTTTTTTCTTCCTATCTATTTCAAATCTTTGCCAAGTCATTACTATATGATGGAAGAGAGCTGTGTGCTCGAAGCAATTTGTAGGGTTTTAGAATTTCTTTTTAATATTTTGTTTTTAACAGCAAGAACTCTTAAAAATGCTCAACCGGAAAGGGAGTGACATAAATTTTAAGATTTGATTTAAAAAAGGAGATTAAAAAACCAACAAAATTGTTTCGAGCTCTTTGCTCTCGTCAGGGTGTGTTCATTTTGGGCACGCTACCGGTGTTATATACTGCGTGTGCAAGCGTGAGTTCTGCATGTGTTTCACGTGGCCTTCATTGAATTCAGAAAATCATACAACAATTTTCCAAACAAAATTAAAAAATGAAATAAAACAAATTTAAAATGACAAAAAAGTATTCGTAAAGACTGATAAGACGAGCATTTCTATAAAAATGGAACCTAATGAATACTCTCAACTCCTCAACAAAAATATTCAGAAAAATTACAAAAAACTGATAAAACCACATATGACAGCATCTGTAAAAAAAGGAAAAGAACTCGTGCACCGTATGGATCTAAGTGATAGGATAGAAACAACAGCAATAAAAGAAGCTTTTTTATAACACTTAAAGATCACAAGCCTAACTTCCCCAACAACCCAACATGTAGATTAATAACCCCATCTAAGTCTGAATTAGGCAAAATAAGGAAAAAAAAAGTTCTGGAAAAATCTACAGAGGACATAAAATCAAATACTGAACACAACCTTTGGAAAAATAGCTATGAAGTTATCCAATGGTTCAAGGAACTTAACAAACAAAAAAAACACAGTGTTCATCACTTTTGACATAGTGGATTTTTATCCATCTATAGATGAGGAATTGCTTACCAAAGCTTTAAAATTTGCTAACAAATACACAAACATAACAGAGGCTGAGATGAAAATCATCTTCCACACTAAGAAAACCCTACTCCACAGCAGTAATGATACTTGGACAAAAAAAAAAAAAAAAAAAAAAAAAAAAAAGCAAAAATTCCACATTTGATGTCACGATGGGTTCATATGATGGTGCCGAAACATGTGAACCAGTTGGACTATTAATGTTATTCAATATACAGGACAGAATAGAAACAACAGCAGTAAAAGAAGCTTTTATAACACTTAAAGATCACAAACCTATTTCCCCAACAACGCAACATGTAGATTAATAACAGATAATGTAGATTGGTAAACAGGTTGGTTTGTACAGAGACGACGGCCTTGCCGCGCTAAACAATAAACCAAAAACCATTGAAAATAAGAAAAAAGAACTTTGTAAAATCTTCCATAGCCATAACTTAAAAATCACAGTAGAAGCTAACAAGAAGGTAGTAAACTACCTAGACAAAACATTAGACCTTAATGACCATGTATACAAACCATATAAAAAACCTAACAACATACCCATCTACGTAGACATCAAAAGTAACCATCCATCTTCTATCCTAAAAACCATACCCAATGGCATAAACAAAAGACTATCTAACCTGTCATGCAACGAGAAAGTATTCAACAGT
Source organism: Conus betulinus (assembly GCA_016801955.1). Classification (NCBI taxonomy): domain Eukaryota; kingdom Metazoa; phylum Mollusca; class Gastropoda; order Neogastropoda; family Conidae; genus Conus; species Conus betulinus. The sequence continues at coordinate 359,673 of JADBJO010000742.1, forward strand.
GCAGCAGTTGAATACCAAGAGGCGCTGAAAAAAGTGGCTACAACTACAAACTACAATGCAACCCAGATAATAACATGAACAGTAATAAGAAAAAACAGGAAAAGGAAGATCATATGGTATAATCCACCATATGATGGAAGAATAAAGACTAATGTAGGAAAAGAATTCTTTAAAATTCTTATAACATCATTTCCAAAAGAACATGTACTATCTAAAATATTCAATAAAAACACCATCAAGCTATCATATTCATGTATGCCCAACCTCAAAAACATAATTGACTCATCTAACAAAACTAAAGGCAACACAGCCAAAAAGGGTAACAAAAGGACATGTTGTAACTGCACTAAAAACGATCAGTGCCCCCTGAATAATAAATGCCTTTACAATAATATTGTATACCAAGCCACAGTAACAACAGATAGTGACAAAGAAACGTACATAGGGATTACTGCAAACCATTTTAAAACTAGATATGCAAACCATAAACAGTCCTTCAAAAATGAAAAAATATAAAAACCAAACAGAACTAATTAAACACATTTGGAAACTTAAAGATAAAAAATAGACTACAATTTATCATGGAAAATTATAAAAAAGAGCAGCACCATACAATAATATCTCTAAAAAATGCAACCTATGTTCTAAAGAAAAGTGGCTGATATTATGCAAACCTCGTCTAGCAACTCTGAATTCAAAAGTAGAGATCATAAACAATTGCAGGACAAATGGAAATCCTTGTCAACACACCATTCCTTAACACACCCTCCCTGAACGCACCCCCCCAAAAAATCAAAATTGTAAAAAGCTACAGGCCATGTGAAACACATGCAGAACTCACGCTTGCACACACAGTATATAACACCGGTAGCGTGCCCAAAATGAACACCCTGACGAGAGCAAAGAGCTCGAAACAATTTTGTTGGTTTTTTAATCTCCTTTTTTAAATCATATTTTTAAACTAATATATATATTGTGATAGTTTCCTCATGCAGCTAGTGAAGGTTTTTTCATATTTATGATATACATTTTCCCGTTTACTTCATCTTCATTTTTTTTTCTTTCCCTCTCAATTTCTAATCTTTGCCAAGTCATTACCGTAATGATGGAAGAATTGTTAACCTGCTCTTGTTTTTCCCCACTACTTAATTCTTCAGCATTATATTGTTTGGTCAATCAGTGGGTGATTGCATCTCTTAGGAGATCCAAGGAAAGGTTGTTCTGCACAATTCTTAGCCGCTGACAATGCTTGGGTATTGAACAGCAGAGCTGACCACTCAGACTGTTCCATATCTTTTTGATCCCTTGCATCCTTAAATGGATCCTCAAGTATAGGGTCAAAGATTGTCCCTTATATTTTATACTGTTTGCGTAATGTTTTTAGTTTTCAACAACTTTTTTCCTCTCCACACTTTCGTTTTGTTTAATTCTACTACCTTTCGCTGGCTGCTTTGGGGGTGCTGTTGGATTCTTTTTCGAACCCTTGGCGGTCGGAACACCACAGAATTATGGACTGTGGTGTGTCTCTATCTGACGCCAAGAACACGGACACAATCAGCCGTGTCTCCTTGATGAGTCCGATCCAACGGATGAAAGGCCTCGGAGCAGGCGATACATATAGATCTGCCAACGAGAGGAAAGGCCTCGGAGCAGGTGATACATATAGATCTGCCATCGAGAGGGATTGTGATAGTAAAGGCCTCGGAGCAGACGATACATATAGATCTGCCATCGAGAGGGATTGTGATAGTTTCCTCATGCAGCTAGTGAAAGGTTTTCATATTTATGACATACATTTTCCCGTTTACTTCATCTTCAATTTTTTTTTCTTTCCCTCTCAATTTTCTAATCTTTGCCAAGTCATTACCGTAATGATGGAAGAATTGTTAACCTGCACTTGTTTTTCCCCACTACTTAATTGTTCAGCATTATATATATGTATGTGTGTGTGTGTGCTTATTTTCTTGTGCATAGTTATGTGTGTAAGTGGCTGCGTCTATATATTTTATGTGCTTTTGTCAGAGGGAGAGAGAGATAGACAGACCGATCGATGTATGCAGGATTTGGTTTTCAAGAGGAAAGGAAAACGATCGGCCAAACTAAATCAATAATTGCCCTCAAAATGCACTCGATGAAAGCCTGAATCTGAGCCGACGTTGAACAGAGTCTCCATCTAACCTTTACACCAAGCCTCGTGCCGACATTCACACTATGTCTCGTAAAAACGGCTTCAGTTTTTTCATCGCATAATGTCGCTGAGCGCACAGTCGTCATTTTCCTTCAGGGATCCTGGTTAATCTGCTGACCGGATCTTGAATTATTTTGTAAATGGATCCCGGTACTAGTGCTGACCTATATGTATATTCTTATAAGCTGCTGACGGGAACCTGGTAATTTTGCTGAACGGAACCTTACGATTTTGTAGAACGGATCCAGATACCAATGCACATGTGCTCACTCACACACACACACACACACACACACACACACACACACACACACACAAGCGCACGCATGCTCCCATTCACGCACGCGTACAAGCTCTCTCTCTCTCACTCTCCCCTCCCCCTCTCTATGAGACAGACGGACAGAGACAGACTGACAAACAGCCAGACAGCCAGCCACACACACACACAAAAACTCACGCACGCACACACGCACGCGCGCACACACACACACACACACACACACAGAGGGAAAAAAGCTAGCCCGACAGAGAAGAAAAGAAAGCAATTCATTCCGAGCGAGTCGTCTGACTTCAGCTGATAACAGAGCAGAGTCAGTGTGAGAGAAAAGGAGCGGAAAGGACGAGATTGCTCCTTTCCTTATCACCTCGCTCTCCATCTGTCTGCCAATGTGAGCTGGACACATTTACAAGCGCACACGCACACAAGCACACACACACGCACAGGCACAGGCACAGACATGGACACACACACACACACACGCACGCACGCACGCGCGCGCGCGCGCGCGCGCGCGCGCTGCACGCTGACGCAGGCGCATTGCTCTCCAAATCATTTGGATTTTTCAAACTTAAAACCAGAAATAGTTTTCAAGTTTCGAGATGCACTTTCGTACATAGAACTGACAAGTGTACATAATCCTCCGAACTTACGACGAATACAACGGCATCGACTGAACAGTAGTTACGTACGTGTTAAATAATCTTGAAGAAAAGTGGTTTTTATGTGATATTTCCTTCCAGAAAAGTTCATTAGGACAGAAGCACAGTTATCCCCCCCCCCCCCCCCCCCCCCCCCCCCCCCCCCCCCCCCCCCCCCCCCCCCCCCCCCCCCCCCCCCCCCCCCCCCCCCCCCCCCCCCCCCCCCCCCCCCCCCCCCCCCCAACCCCCCCCCCACGCCCCCCCCCCCCCCCCCCCCCCCCCCAGTTTTGAACAGCAACAGATTGTAACAGTTTAGAACAGAACATACTATTGTGGTAATTGCGCAACGAAGGAAAGCGCAGTCAGTCATCCCCTCAACCGATTTTACCACCAAAGCGCCGTCTCTCGTTCTTGGCGAGGTACCCACTATTTCTTAAAAAAAACAAAAAAAAAAACAAAAAAAACACACACACACACACACACACACACACCATCCGAGCTCTCTTTCATAATCAATTTTTAACTTCATCAAACAATTTTTAAAAAAGGAAGAGAGAGAGAAGGAGAGAGAGAGAGAGAGAGAGAGAGAGAGAGAGAGAGAGAGAGAGAGAGAGAGAGACAGACAGACAGTCAGACAGACAGACAGACAGACGGACAGAAGAAATGTGCAATAGGGACTACATAACAAATTCGTAGATGTTCTGACGGTAAATGTCAACCTTTCGTCAAGACATAATCTACACAAAGCGTCAAGACATAATCTACAAAGGCTTTATACAATGTTCCCATAGTGTGGTATGGCCTCTTTGACAACATCACTACATGTAAATAAATAGTCAACAGTTGCCAGACTTCTTCCGGAACTTGAGTTTCAATGGTGGTATGTGGCTCTTCTAGACATGTTGGGAATTTTACCCATCGTACTTTCATCGTGTACTAAATAGTAAAATCCTTTTCTACTTGTTAGGATTCTCAGCGTGGGCCCTTTAATGAAGACAAGTGTACCTGTTAATTTTACTCAGTCCTCTGGGTACACACCTTCATTTAATATTCGAGTAAACAGCTCGTTTAAAGAATGTTGTTTCATGAACACCCCCTCCCCGCCATGCCCCCCCCCCCCCCCCCCCCCCCCCCCCCCCCCCCCCCCCCCCCCCCCCCCCCCCCCCTTTCCCCCCAGTTTTGGAATTGTCGTAACTCGGTCTAGTCCATGAGACTTTGCATTTGTTTCAGTTCGCGATTGCATGCTGAGATTCTTCTTCACATATAGGACTAAGTCTACATCTACGACTGTTCGAATCAGGACTTCTTTCCATTTTTTTTTTTTTTTTTTTTTACATAATTTGACATGATTATTTCTCTGAGTCAAATGCTTTTGAAATATATTTCTACGAATGTTCAGATTGATTTACTCTGTAACTGTAGCCCATCGTCCGCATTTCTTTCAGCTCTTTCCTAAAAATACTATTGGGTTGTTTACATTATTAACTACGTCTTTCTGGAAGAATTATATCTTTTGACTAAACAGAAAGCTCACGTTTATGTCTTTCTTCAGCACGTTTGCCGTCAGAATCTTTCGTGATGCTTTTGAATAATCTTTCCTTTTCCTCATACAGCTGATTTGTTGTGTTGTAGTCTTCGTCGAACCAAAGCGCATACTTGTACTTTTTAATCATCATTGTGAAGATATGGATTATACACTCACTCGCCCTTCATAAACGATCAATAGATAAAACCAATGCCGCATCAGTGTTATCACCAACACTTGGGGCAACTGGCCTTATTTCAATTCAACGTATGAAATGTTTGTTTTATTTTTTTTCTTGATTTATCCTATATTTTTGTTTTAGTGAAAGGCAGCTTCTTAAATCTGGCTTTGTCAGCATCTGTGTCTATTACCTTTTTTTTTTTCTTTTTGTTTTCTTTTTCGTATAACGTACTTCAACGATGAATTCTACAGGAATATAGTTTGAGACAACTATATTCGTGATTTTCACACACCCTGTTTTCTAATGAGTCAATAGCAAACCACACAACACAAAAAACACTGTCTTCGACTCTGGCACCAGTATGATAAATCATTATATGTAACATTGCCTTCAAACCCACATCTAGTTCAACAATTTGCATCTGCACAATCGGTGTAGCGACAAAATTCTAAAAGTTATCCACTGAACAAGTTAGCTCTTCACCCTGAAATTCCCTGGAAGCAAGATACCATCGTC
>JADBJO010000742.1:370000-375000 GCA_016801955.1 Conus betulinus
GTGTGTGTGTGTGTGTGTGTGTGTGTGTGTGTGTGTGTGTGTGTGTGTGACACACTGTCTGCCAAGCCCTCCACTTGGCACGCGTCCAACAGTCAGCCTCTGTGGCAATATCGATCAAGTCTCCCTTTCACATCATGTTTCCTGGTCACAATCTGGGTGCTCTTTATCTAAATCAGCATCAACTGACCGTCTATTCAATATTTCCAGCACCTACATCTATGGTAAATGTACGGCGAAGCCGAGTACCTGAAGTGCTTGTTTGTGACGTCATTGTGAACAGAAAAACAATGAGTATAAAATCGATCACAAAAAAAAAAAAAACAAAAAAACCCACTTAGCTGTACAGCGCTCTGAAGAAGCAAATGGCTGCGAGCGCAGTAAACGGAATCATACAACGGTGACGTTTTTCTTCCTAGCTTTCTGTCTCATCAGACTGGAGAGTGCGAGTATCGGGAGTTAGGTAACCCTAGTTGGTTGCATGTTGGCGACGAGGGCGGTGAGCGATGTGGTCGCAGAAATGCGGCGTCGGAGGCGTAAGGGTCGTAAATTACTCCTAATCATGCAGTACCGACTCTGATGATTACATAGTGAGTGGGAAGGAAGGGCCGGGACTGGGCTGGAGAGAGGGCGGGGAAGAGAGCAGGTGGAAGTGGTGGGGATGGGTTGGGAAGCGAAGGGAAGAGGCGGGGTGGGCTGGGGTGGGGGTGGGGGGGGGGGGGGGGGGGACATGCTAATTACGACGCTGACAGCTGCCTCTAAGATTTGTCCATCTCCATTAGTACAGAGATCCAGATTGTCAGACACTGCCCAGTCCCTTAATTAATAGACATGTGTGCCTCCCTTCCTAAAAACCATCACCCCATTACCGACCACACTCCCCTCCCCCTTCCCCCTCAAACTCGTTCTGTAACGCCAAGTTACCATGGAAACGGATGATTAAGACCGCCTAGTATCTTTTTCGAGATGGCAATGGTGGTGTACATCTTCGCTTGGAATCGAATCGAAGCAATCAGTCACAATGGAGGCAGGACGTGCTCGTTCCAGCACGTGACGGCGTTTACTCTGAAAGTTTATCGCACAGTGTGTGTTTGACATTGACTGGTTTTTTTGTTTTTGTTGTTTTCTTTTGTTTGTTTGTTTTTTTAAACGGAAATAGAAAGAGGTCTTTCGTTCGCTGTAGCTGCAACATTTTCAGCTACTTGAGTGTGCCCATAATCTCCCTCCCCTTCTCTTTCTCTCTCTCTGGGAGAGCGCGCGCGCGCGCGCGTGTATTTGTGTGTGTGTGTGTGTGTGTGTGTGTGTGTGTGTGTGTGTGTGTGTGGTGTGTGTGTGTGTGTGTGTGTGTGTGTGTGTGTGTGTGTGTGTGTGTGTGTGTGTTGATAGTGATGTCAGCCAGATAATTTTTTTTTTATTTAAGTGCACTTTTTGCTGATCAGCGGAAGTACAGCCGATCAACCATTTTCCCGTACGACAGTTGTTTCTGTTCAATAATGGGTGTGATGGTATTGGTCCAAAGCTTTCTGCTTAGATCCCCAATACCAGCCAAAGTTGCAGAACCCTTTTTTAGTGTCTTCCAAAATGACTGAAAAACAAACAGACGATGATTTTTCCGATTCTGAAAGATTTTGGTGTGTTGTACACTTGGTCTCTCTGACACATGGCAATGTAAGTGATGTTTCTCCTTCTAGTTTTGATCGTAGTAGTATTGTTGTGTTCATGGGAAACCCTTTCAGTTAAATTCATCAGTATTATGCAAGATGTGACGGACCTGCTTACATCTTCTATTTTTTAATTCAAAAGAATTAATTTAAACTGTCACGCCAGTGTGTTATGAACTGTTACAAAACGGAAGTTCTTTCTTTGTTTTATCTGTCAAAAATCTGCTGCTTTTGTTTGCTATCATTGTTCCTTTTCTTGTAATGCGGGCAACTAGTTCAAAAGACAGCATGGACAGTCAAGTTATAGATCGTCTTAGATTTTTACAATGGAACTGCAGAAGCAAGTGTAACATTGACTACCTTATTTAGTTTTTTGCAAGACCATGGTTTTGATGTCCTTGCGCTGCAGTCTCTGAATTGTCATAAAAATGATTTACCAAAACTAGCGGGATACTGTTTTTCCCCCCAGTGACTGAAGCAGTGAAGAAAAATGCTAAACAAAAGTTGCCATATACGTATTGTGTAAAAATTTGTACCACCAGCCTGTTAAAACACCTTATACCTCGATTGACAAACGCTTATATTCCTGTTGTATAGCAGTGAATATCAATGGCCAAAGTTTACAAGTTGTGAACTGCTATTACCCAGATGGTGCTTGATTTAGATTCAGACGAGTAGTGGATTATTCTAGGTGATTTCAATTCCCATCATGCTCTACGGTCCGAAAATTCTAAAAATATAACAAACAATTATGAATATCTCGCTAACACAATAGTAAATGCTAATCTAACGATACTGAATGAGGGGGTCTATCACCAGAATTGCTGAACGTTCTGATCAGAAAAATTCATCAATTGATTAGTCTCCGGGTATTTTTCCACTTTGCTCGTGGAATGTCATTCTGTTACCACTGGGTAGCGACCATCTTCCTGTTGAAGTTCAGATCTTAGTGAGTGCAGAGAAAACTGAGCACATCCCCGGATATACAAGATACAATGTAGATAAAGCTAACTGGGGTCCTTTTGCACAACTCTAGGTACTGGTTGTCTTAAGCTCAAGTTTAATCATAACATAGAATCAGTAGAAGATCTTGAAAACTATTATGTTGAATTACGAAAGCTCATACTGAGAGCAGCAGATTGTGCCATTCCAAAGATTAAATTTAAAGACCATCCAAAGATAGCCTCAAACCCTTGGTGGAACTCCTCGTGTGAGTTAGCCGTAAAAATGAAAACAGAGGCGTTTCGAAACTGGATGAATAGTCGCCATTCACAGTCACCCAAGTAATACACGAACTCCACACAGTAAACAAAAAATTGCTAATAATTACAGTAATAAAGCGGCAGCTCTTGCCAAAAACAGTATTATGATAATTTGATCATGACTTGTTCTAAATATCCACATGGCCTTTCTAAATTATGGAAAGAAATTAAGAAAATCAAGGGTACATACCATCTCCCTCAACCTGCTCTGCATGTTAATGATAAAATTTATAAAAAACTAACACAGAAAAGGCTGATTTTTTTTAGCAGAAACTTTCGCTTCTATGAGTCAGACTGAGAGTTTTTCTCTGTCTGAACAAACTCGTAGAAAGGAGCTTGAGGATAAATACCAAAAGTTTGATCAGCTTAATATAAAAAGTAACACTTTATATACAAACACAAATTTAACAATGCATGAACTCTGTTTCGCAGTTAATCGTATAAAGCCGGGTAAGATATCCACTAGTTCAGATTCTATTTCCATAACATGATTAAGCATTTCCCTGAGAGTTTGTTATCAAATTGTTTGAGTTCTTTCAGACATGTTGGCATACTGGAATGCTCTCTACAGATCGGAAAAAAGCTACTGTCTTCCCAATCCTTAAAAACAAGGAAAATATAAAACTCTTCCCTCTAGTTTCCGACCGATTTTTGTAACACCTCACATTGGAAAACGTTTTGAAAGAATCTTGAAAAACAAAATAGAACATTTCCTTGAAAAAAAATGGAGTCTTGCCTTTATTCCAGGCTGGTTTAGGAAAGGTAGTGGAGTCACAGACCACATTGTCCACTTATCCTCAAATGTGAAAAAACCTCTAGCCAAGCGTCATTCGACCCTTGCACGTTTTTTTGATATTCATAGAGCCTACGATTCAGTATGGCGTTCTAAATTATTGTACAAAACACATGAAGTAGGAATACGAGGTCGTTTCTTCCAATTTCTAAAAGCTTTCTTATCGGACAGAACTATCCAAGTCAATGTACATGGAGCTTTATAAACTTCTAGGACTATTAACATGGGTATTCCCCAAGGACGTGTAATCGTTCCAACATTTTTCTCGCTAATGCTTTACGATATAAACAGGTTAATGCAAAAGGTGCCACATTAGCTTTGTATGCAGATGATGTTGCTCTGTGCAGAAATGTAAACTGCAGTTTTTCCAAACAACAAACCCAAAGAAAGAAAATCATTGAACAGTTTCAGGAAATAGTCGATATTTTTCATTACATGAAACCAAGTGGTTCGGTTTATCTGCTCACAAAACGACTTTTGTCTTTACAAATAAAACAATTGCGTTTGAAGGCAGCGAAGCTGTATCTATAGGGTTGATAACAACTTAATATACCCAAGCAAACAAGTTAAGTTTCTCGGTGTTACCTTCCACTATAAACTTTTTTGCGTAAACATATCAATTACCTTGTACAAATGGCTAGGAAATAAATTGGATTATTACGTGTTCTTTCTGCTATACTTCTGATTAACGGGGATCTAATCTTGTCTATGTCGCCGCAGGGCTAGTTTGTTCAATTCTGTCGTATGGCCAAGAAGTCATTTTACACAAGCTAACCAGTATTGACTCTTTAGCCTTTATAATTGCATTAGGACTTTCCCGATGGGCTTCAATTGATTGGACGTACAAGGAGGCTGGTGTGTTACCCTTAAATGAACACAGGCTAGTTGTGTCTGTAATTTTACAGTGAGAGCTAGAACCATCCCAAATTCAGTAATGACTGAACCGGATGGAAGTACGTATATTTCGAGAAAGACCCGTAACAAAGCGGTGTACATGTCCCGAGGTAATTATGTTTTCCCACTGTTTCAGAGAACTGTAACCTGTCTCTTGATGGTATTGCCGCTGTTCCATATTGTTCACACCCTTCGTAGTTGTCAGAGCAGGCTGAAATCATCTACGCTTACGGAGATCTTAATAAAAAAAAAAAAGATAATCCTCTATTACTATCATCCTATGCCAAAAACTTGATAGATATAGAAATAAGATTCCTATCTATACATTTTCACGGGTGGTTCTGTTTTAGATTCTTCCGATGTTGGGGCCTCCTTTGTAATACCAGTGCTTAG
>JADBJO010000742.1:385000-387500 GCA_016801955.1 Conus betulinus
TACATGTTTTTGTCTGTCTCAAGAAATAAAACAGTACGTCTGAACTATCTTAACTGTGGCATTCTGAAAGTGTGCCGTTGATCTGGTTAGGTGAAAAATAGGTCAACCTAAGACTGTCTACTATAATTTCTTCCCCCCCCCCCCCCCCCCCCCCCCCCCCCCCCCCCCCCCCTCCCACCCCTCCACTCCCTGGCTCCCTTCCTCTCTTCCCTTGTGTCCTTTCTTTTTGTGAATTATTTCAGCTTGCGTAACTGAAGAAATGTTTATTGGTTGAAACATATATTTCATTGTAGCATTGTGTTATCTGCCATTTTACTTTATTTATTATTTATTCATACATTTATTCGTTTATACATTTATCTACTTACCTATTTATTCACTTTCTTATTTATTCACTTATTTATTGGTTTTCACGGACTGGTGATGGAGTAGGCTGGTGCGTAAAACACAAATAAGCGTTTCTTGATGAATGATGATTTACGCTTACAGACTTACTGTTGTAAGTGTTTTTTTTTTTTCATCGACAAAAAGTATCTTTAATGATCCTTCGTGGAAATGAAGCCGCACAGAGTAGGGTATTCACACTGCCCCTTTTGTACCCTTACATGTGTGTGTGTGTGTGTGTGTGTGTGTGTGTGTGTGTGTGTGTGTGTGCGTGCATGCGTGCGTGCGTGCGTGAGTGCGTGCGTGCGTGCGTGTGTGTGCGAGCATGCGTGCGTGCGTGCGTGTGTGTGTGTGTGCGTGTGTGTGTATGTGTGCGTGTGTGTGTGTGTGTGTGTGTGTTTCCGCGGGCGCGCGCGCGCGCGCGCGCGCGCGCGCGTGTGTGTGTGTGTGTGTGTGTGCGTGCGTGCGTGTGTGTGTGTGTGTGTGTGAGAGAGAGAGAGAGAGAGAGAGAGAGAGAGAGAGAGAGAGAGAGAGAGAGAGAGAGAGAGAGAGAGAGAGAGAGAGAGAGAGAGAGAGAGAGAGAGAGAGAGAGAGAGAACTCAGATAAAGACAAACAAAAAAACAGAACAAAACAAAAAAAACCAAAAAAAAAAAAAAAAATGCTCGCCCTGTCGCGCTACAATTTAGTAGTAGAGTTGTTGTTAACTTCGATGTGTACAGCTGGCTGAATAAGGACCACGTACGCGCATCACTGAGGAAACTAGACAACTCTAGGTGTGGTCCTGACTTTGTTGAGGATGTCTGAAGTAGTAGTGTAGAATCAACTACATTAAACTGACATCGTCAGGTAGAGCACTGGCAAAATCGGACCTCCGTAGGTGCCACGCTGAGTGCTTTTCGACTTCTTTTAGGACAATGAGGGAAATGAAGCTCTGAGTACATATAGACAGCTCTAAGTGTGGATGGACTCCATTTGGGGTCTCGTGGTGAATCCTGTGACTGCATTTACACGTCTGAAGGTGAAACTGTGACGAAATGTCAGCATCTTTGGCTGCAACTTTGACGAGACTTGTATGTCTGTAGGTGCAGCGCTGGCTAAAATTCGATGCCTGTAGGTACAGCTCTGACTAAATTTCGAAGTCTGTGCGTTAAGCACGTAGTAAATCGGAAGTCTGTTGGTGCAGCATTAACTAAACTGGAAAGTCTATGAGTGCAGCACCACGGAGTAAATCGGGAAGTGTGTTGGTGTGGCACTGGCTAAAGTTGGATGTCTGTAGGTGCCCCGCTGCCTAGATTTGGAGGTTTTAGGTGCAACACTGACTAGATTTGGTAGTGTGTCGGTGCAGCACTGACTAAATTTGGATTTTGTGTAGGTGCAACGCTAAGTAAATTAAGATTTCTGTAGAAACAGCACTAGTTAAATTTGGATATCTGTATGTGCAGCACTGTCTAAACTGGGATTTTTTTAAGGTGCCACATTAACTAAATTTGGATGTCTGTAGGTGCAGCATTGGCTAAATTTGTATGTCGGTAGGTCCAGCTCTAATTACATTTACAAATGCTCGACGTTAGGTTGTGTATAACTGACTAAATGAGGACGTTTTTGCGTGCGGTACAGACTAAACGTAAACGTCCTTACAACACTGACCAACATTGGACGCCTCTCAGTGCGACAGCGGCTAGCTTTGGACGTCTATTTGTGCAACACCGTCTGAACTAGGGCATCGTGTGTATTGCTGGTTAAGCATTGCCGTCACTTAGTGCAGCAGTGACTACATTTAGAGGTCGTAGATGCGGCACTGAATGAATGAAACGCTTCTGGGTACAACAGTGACTTACCTTTGGACGTCTGTAACTTCTGCGCTGGCTAAAACTTGGACGTCCTTACTGTGGCGATGATACCTTTTTGGGGTAAATGAGACCTTTTTGGGGTACGTCGGTGCTAAATCTAAGTGTTTCTGAAAAGAGCAATGACCAAGTTTGGACGTCCATCATCACAACACTGTGAAAGCTGGATGTCTCTGTGTGCCGTCGAGACCAGATTTGCACGTCTACATGTGCATCACTCACAAAATCTGAAAGTGTCAATGTGCATACATTCTAAATATTCGACTTC
>JADBJO010000742.1:430000-440000 GCA_016801955.1 Conus betulinus
GAGAGAACAAGAGAGAGAGAGAGAGAGAGAGAGAGAGAGAGAGAGAGAGAGAGGGAGGGAGAGGGAGGGAGGGATAGTGAGAGAGAGAGACCAAGAGAGTGAGAGGAGAGAGAGAGATAGAGAGAGAGAGAGAGAGAGAGAGAGAGAGAGAGAGAGAGACGGAATTGATTATTGAAGAATAATAAATAAATAAAATAAATAAATAAATAAATAAATAAATAGAAATAGACGGATAGATAAACAGACAAATAAACAGACAATAAATAACACCGAGATTTTCAAGGCCATGGCACAGAAGAGAATGTGTCTCGTTATCGCATGTGACATTCCTCATGGACACACAAGCCACCAAATCTTCTCCCCATTCCCCCATCACAAACCACCCCCACCTCCCTTCCACCCCAACCTACCTAATATAATAAAGCATCTTTCTTTATTCATCTGTATAATCATCAACCGCATATGCACATATCCTGTAAATCAAGCAAATAATCAAACATATTAAACCTCAAACACCCCCTCCCCTTTATCCCCTCCCCCACACTCCGATCCCCTTCTTGCCCCACCCCTCTTACTTCCATACAGCCGGGTTTGTTTTATAAGGCACACATACCCACATCCAATTCGGCTGGAAGAGACGAGCGTATAAAGTGCTCACCTCACGAGAAAGGATGGGTTGATTGGTCGAGTCTCGCGAAGGGTGCATTTTTCGTTTCCTCACCTGACGAGGCACGCACTCTGCCTATTATCACAGACAAAAACAAAGCGACTGACAGAAAAGATTAAACAGACCCAAGAGCAAGAGCAAAAACAAAATCAAGACCTACAAGCGCAACACTTGGAAATTAATCCACAAGACAAGTGAAGAAAAAGTGCCAGAACAGACAAAGGTAGATTCATCCTTGAGCTCACAAGAACACAAGCAGCCGTCGGATGTAGGGATATAAAAAGACTCTATGAGATCATAATATCGCTGTCTGGCACTAGAACAATCCTGCACAGCCAGTGTAAAATGAACTTCGCAAGAGCATCGTCAACAAGGCTGAACAGAGAGTAAGCTCGGCCAAACACTTTGAGAAAGTTCTGAACAGGTCCTTTCTACCTGAACCTCCAGACATCAGCAGCAACCTAACCTTTAGGCATCAATAGCAAACCTCCAACTACGGTTGAAGTCACCGAAGGAGTCAGTTCCCTCAAAAAGCAAGCAGCACGCCCAGAGAGAGAGAGCGAGAAGAGAGAGAGAGAGAGAGGAGAGAGAGAGAGAGAGAGCGGAGAGAGAGAGAGAGAGAGAAGAGAGAGAGAGGAGAGAGAGAGAAGAAGCACCTAAGGCGAATAATTTTCGATTGAGAAACTGTGCCCCATCCTACTACAGTATGTCTAGAAAAAAAAGCAGAAATGATCTCTGGTCATCTAATGTTGAGGATGCAACTGAGGCGCTTTTTGATAAATGCCTGAAGGTTGTGAGTGTTTGACTTTGTTGTTTTCAAAGTCATTGAGCCATACAAGAGAACACACTTCACATTTGAGTTGAACATTCCGATCTTGGTGTGAAGCAAAAGGCCTTGTTGATTATCTACCACCTTTGCTGACGACATTGTCCAATTAGATACATTTCTCCACTTTTTTATGTTTTCGTCATTTACCTGAATAGAGCCTTGTTGTTTGTTATTTATCCACATTATTTCAGTTTTCTTTATATTCATTTTCAGGTTTGTTTTCTTCGCTCCTGCAGCCAGGCAAGATATTTCTGCTTAAGCATCCTGGTGTCTGTGAGAGGGAGACTGACAGCAGAGTTAAAGTCTTCCAGCTATCAGGTAAAGCTCCACTGGATGCCTGATGTTTTTATCATCTGTTTCAGTCTTTATAATCCAGTCTGTCACCAACAAGAAGATGGTTGGCGGCAGAGGACAGCCCTGTCTTATGCCAGTCCGTACTGGAATGGATCAGATGGTTTTCCATTATGCATGATTTGACAGGTGGAGTTGTCATACAGCTGCTGGAAGACAGTAATACATTTTGGTGGAAAGCGATAGTAGAGCATAAGCTTCCTGATGATTTTTTTTTTCCTGCCACACTGTCAAAAGCCTTAGTGAAGTCCACAGACATTGTGTATAGAGGAAGTTGCCATTCTAATGTCTGCTCGTTAATCATTCGCAGCGTCGAAATCTGGTCAGAGCATGATCCTTCTTGTCGAAATCCTGTCTGTTCTTCTTAGGTCGTTATCAAGGGCTTTCTTCAGTTTCACAAGCATTATTCTCGCCAGGTTCTTGCAAGTTGTTGAAGGAGAAGGCGGGAAAAAGTTCACTTTGATGATAAACAAAAATGTATACGGGTAGGGGAAAAAACTGCTTGGAGCGTTACTGAAGTCGACAAACGGCGCAAATAATCAGAGCTGTCATCTTGCTGATGGGAGCTAGGATCTACCATTTGAATAGGATCCGAACCGCAGATGCTGACCAGCATTTTATGACATTGTCGCACGGGCCACATTCCACCAAGTTTTGTGAAAATGGTTTCTGTGGTTTTAGCATCCGTGTTCTGAAGGAAAACACATGGGTGAACCATTAGACTTGGGATGGGTGGTGGTGGGGGTTTGGATGGGGTGTGTGTGGTGAGGACCATATGCATAACTCTTTTGAAAGAAGCAAAAGTTTAGGACTAAAAATGCGAGCAAAATCTTTCCTTTCTTGGATTCTGTCATTTCAGTTGACCAATACACCTACTTAGATACAAAATGAAGCAATTCATTTTTTTTCTTCAGACAGCGTACTGAAACCACCAGTGCCCGTCACGCTGATATTGATGCGCGCTCTGTGTCCGGTGCAGTGTGTGTGTGTGTGTGTGTGTGTGTGTGTGTGTGTGTGTGTGTGTGTGTGTGGGTGTGTTTGAACGTTTCGTCTGTCTTAACTCTCCACACCCACATTTGCGGATAATAGGTAACGGCGGGAATGCTAGTAGGTTGAACGGGGGAGCTGTGACAGAACGGTGAGAAGATGAAAACAAGTTATGTACATAGATTTTTAACTACAAGAATCCCTATTCCTTCGTATTCGTCCCGAGTTCAGCGCCAGTGCTCCTAACTCCGTTCCGTCGCAAAATCTATAATGGTCTGCCGAACCATGCTCTTAATCACCTCTCTCTCTCTTTCTCCCTCCCTTCCTTTCCTCTCCATCTCCGATTCTCTCTCTTTCTTCACTCTCTCTCTCTCCTCTGTCTTGTTCACGAGTTCTCTTCTCCTCATCTCAATCCTCTCTCTCTCCTCTCTCTCTCTACGTCCTCTCTCTGCTCTCGCTCTCTCTCGCTCTCCTCCCTCCTTCCTCGTCTCTCTCTCCTCTCCTCCCTCTCTCTCCCTCCCCTCACCTGTCTCGTCTCTTCCTTCGTCTCTCCTCTCTCGCCCCTCTCTCTCCCCTTCCCTCTCTCTCTATCCTCCTCTCTCCTCTTCTTGTTCCGAGTTTCTCCTCCCTCTCTCCTCTCTCCCCTCACCTCTCCCTCTCGCATCCCCCCCCCCACTGCCCGTCCATCCCTCCCCCTCTCTACCCCTTCTCCTCGGTCTCTTCCCTCTCACGCATCTCCCCCTCTCCTCCTCCCTCTCTGCGCGTCTCTCGGGTCTCTCTCCCTCCCTCCTCGCTCATCTCGGGTCACGCTCTCCTCCCTCTCTCTCTCTCTGCATGCCTCACATTGGATTTCCGGGAGAGAAAGCCCTTCCAAAAGCATGAACTTGAGACGTGGTGAAACACTGTATTCCATAGCACATGCTCTTTCCTGGGACAGAAGCACAACTAATAAGCATGATTTGTCATGTGTAGTGACAGTTCTGCTGTTTACATGAACAGCTGTCCGTGCACAGAGTGTTAACACACATCATAACACTGATTTTTTGCAGCATGTAAGAGCGACGTTGTAGACGCTATTTGTTGTTGTGCTGAACTTTCGTGGTTGCTGTTGTTGTTGCTGCTGCTGCTGCTGCTGCTGTTGCTGTTATTGTTATTGTTGTTGTGTTGTTGTTGTTATTGTTGTTGTTGTTGTTGTTTGATTTTGGATTATCTCAATCAAAGCACTCTCACAACTACCTTGGTACTATGGGTACATTATGGGTTTTTGTGTGGAGAGGTCGTATGTTTTGAGTTCCAGATTAGGCAGATATTTGTGGGGAGTTTTTCTACCCACACTATCTCTTGTCCAAAAGGGTTGTGTGTTCTGAAGGCTTTACATGGGAAAACTTGGAAGTGTGTGTGTTTGGTGTGTGTGTGTGTGTGTGTGTGTGTGTGTGTATGTGTGGTGTGTTGTGTGTGTGTGTGTGTGTGTGTTGTGTTTGTGTGTGTGGGTGTGTGTGTGTGTGTGTGTGTGTGTGTGTGTGTGGTGTGTGTGTGTGCATGGTGTGTTGCGTGTGTATAACTGTGGTGTGTGTGTGTGTGTGTGTGTTGTGTGGTGTTTGTGTGTTGGTGTGTGTGTGTGTGCGGTGTTGGCTGCGTGCATGCGTGTGTGTTGTGTGTGTGTGTGTGTGTGTGGTGTGTGTGGTGTGTGTAGAGAAGAGAGAGCGAGAGAGAGAAGAGCGAGAGAGAAAGCGAGTTCTATCCCTTGAGATCAGTACATTGATAGGTTCTCCATACATCTCCTCATCCTCCTCTCCTCCTCGTCTCATCTCCTACTCTCTCCATCTCTCTCTCCACCAGCTCTCTCCTCATCCTCTACTCTCATCTGTGTGTTGTGTGTTTGTGTGTGTGAGAGAGAGGGAGAAGAAAGAGAGAGTTCTAATCTTGTCATGGTACATTGATATGTTCGTTCTCTCTCTCTCTCTCTCTCTCTGCCCCTCCTCTCTCTCTCTCTCCTCTCTCTCTCTCTCAGACTCTCTCTCTCTCTCTCTCTTCTTCTCTCTGTGTGTGTGTGTGTGTGTGTGTGTTGTGTGTGTGTGTGTGTGTGTGATGTGTGTGTTGTGTGTGCGTGTGTGTGTGTGTGCCACATATTTAAGGTAATAGGGTGAACAGGTACGCACACAAGTCCACGGGGACGGAGAAGCGAAGAAAAGATGAGACAATGTGTAGATACCACGTGCACGTGCATGGTATTCGATTCGATCCGGTCCGCGCAGACACCCGTGCTTTTAATAACGGCCAAAGAATCGATCAAGCTGGAACTTTGTTTTCCTGATGGCCCATCTACCCACCCGTCCCATGCCTGTCTTTTTCTTGGCATGGACTCAAAGATCTCTAAGACAATCGAATCGACTTCCTGAAAGCACGCAGGGGTGCCGCATGGCTGACTGAAAGAGGGACAACAAAGTTAGAGCAGAGAAATTGCTGGTCACAGGAAAAAGAAAAAAGCATATTTTTTTAAAATCTGGAATAAAGGGAAAGGCACCAACACGTATAGTTCGTCTGTGCATGAATGGAAGGACTGTCCAGGATTTACTGGGGTATCTGCTTTGCGTGCCCTGAGTATAAAGAACCTTGTTAGGATGTATTCTATGGAAAGAAAAAAAGCAAAAGGAAATGATTTTTGACATTGTCGCTGTTTTTGTTGTGTATTGTTTTCTAGTTTGTAGCATTACATGGTGTTTTTTTTTTTTTTTTGTTCTTAATGCTTAGGTTAATGTGTACGAAAAAAAACTAAAAGCTTTTTTTTTTCTCCCCAGCCTTTGTGGGCACACTGGTTAGTGTTGCAGCTTTTTTGTGTGCCAAAAGGTTGAGTTCCACTACAAACAGACATTAGTCAGTCGGAATGTTTCACCCCACCCAGCTCCCACCAACACTTGCTGTATCGTGTTTTTTTGGCCTTTAATCGGGAGATTGGGAGTTGAGTTTTTATCGACTTAATTGCATGTATCTCTAGCAGTCTGGCTCCAGTTTCCTGACCCACACGGCAGATGTTTGTGTATGTTTCGAACCTGTTTGAAACCAGTTGAATCGTGACCAGGAAGCGATGAGCATAGATATTTCATCTCGTCTCAGACCAGGAGAGAACTCTCAAAAGCATCATCCCCCATCCTCACTGGTTTTCGATTATATATATATAAAAAAATGACCCTTCACCGAATGATATGTCAAACGTATGACTTTTCAGCTCAGTGGCGTTGGGCTTCATGTCATGGGCCTGTGATATTGCTAAGCTCAGGGCGACCTGTCACTGACGGATATCTGCCTACCAGATGGGGACATTCTCTCAGCCTGGCGCTCCACGACCTAAGCACTTATTTGCTGTCAGTAGAAGTAGCTTGTGATGTACCGATATGCTGTCTCAAAACAAGCGCCCCGCGCGCCTAAACACAACTAACCTCGCAACAGCGCGGGTGTGTCTCCCCCGGAGGGGTTGCCACAAGAAGACTTGATATCGCTCGCACCCTGTGTATCGCTGATCCTGATGCTGCAACAGAAACCTCTCTTGATAGGGTTGTGGATGGTTGAGGGCAAAACGAACAGTGCAGGAGTGGTGCCACCGAGGTAAAGGGATGAGCATGCATGAGATGGAGGGGAAGCATGACAGATGAAAGAAGACAGCATCGTAAGTAAAGAATCATCACCATGCCTGGTGCTGTTGGTGTGTGGTGTGTGTGTGTGTGGTGTGTGTGTGTGAGGTGACGGTGTGTGTGTGTGGAGTGTGTGAGAAGGAGAGATGATAGGGAGAGGGACGAGGAGGGAGAGAGTGAGGAGGAGCGGAGGGGAGGAGGGGGAGAGAGGAGGAGAGATAGATGGAGGAGAGGAGAGAGAAAGAGGAGGAGAGAGAGGGAGAGGAAAAACAGCTATGAATTTTTTCAAATCGCATTTTCCAAAGCTATCGATGTGGCTAAAAGCACAACTATGATCCAATAATCTTCTAACCGACCCTGCAGTCTTCAGCGCAGCGACACTAAGAAGAGAGGGCTTGTGTGACTCCAGGCGACACTAGCGAACAGCATTGTTCTGAAACTAATTCGGCGGCAAAGAAGGCAATTTAAGGTGGCCCGGGTTCTGGAGGTACCGGATGGTCGCAATTGTGAACGCCTCTCAGACAAAACAATTGCATGGGGCGAGCCGACACAAAAAACCGTCCTAAAAAAAAAGCAATTCTGAAGCAATGCTAATTATGGCCAGTTGAAAAGCTGAAAACTACACTGGAAAACTGAAAAAGAAATGCAATCTGATTTTTAAGTTTGAATCATTAGGGCAAAAAAAAAAAAAAGGGGAAAGGAAAAAAAAAGATAAAACAAACACCAAAAAAGAAGAAAAACAATCAAACAACAACAGGGACGTATCAAACAAGATCCCAGTGATCACACAAGCTTTCAACAAAAACTGTCAAACACCTAGCTCACAAAACGGACACACGATTTTTTTTTTTTGTTTATTATGTATGTGAACGGAACCAACTATAGAGCCGACCACTGAAAAAAAAAAAAGTGCTAAAAAAGGAAACAGATAACGCGTTCAGTGGTCTCTATGATGTGAATGAAAGAGTTCAGACTGGTTTTGATGACCATATTTGCAGCATTGAACCTGAGGGATTTTCCGACCAGCACCGAACCCTTGATCACTCCCCAGATTAAAAAAATAAAAAAACACGCACATTGTACCCATGCGATTTTCAATCGATTTGGCTGAGAAGTCCTGAGAGAGAGGGAGTGAGAGAGAGAGGAGAGAGAGAGGAGGAGGAGACGACGGAGGGGAGGTGAGGAGTACGGGGTGTGAGAGAGAGAGAGAGGGGGCCGAGAGAGAGAGAGAGGGATTGAGAGAGAGAGAGAGATCCACATACATAAATTCACCAACACAAAGAGATGAAAGAAGAGGAGAGAGAGAGAGAGAGGGAGGAGACGAGCGAGGGAAGGAGAGCTTCTGAGAGAGACGAGAGAGAGAGAGATTGGAGAGAGGAGAAGAGAGAGTGAGGAGGGATGAGAGGGAGAGAGATGAGGAGAGGGCGAGAGAGCGAGGTGCGTGAGAGAGAGATCCTGGATATCACCCAAAACAAAGAGGAAGAGAGTGTGCAGAAGAGAGAGATGGGAGAGAGAGAGAGAGAGATGAGAGGCTGAGAGGGAGAGGGGAGAGAGAGAGAGATGAGAGATGAGAGAGAGACGGAGAGGGGGGGAGGACGAGTGGAGGGGGAGAGAGGGAGAAGACGAGAGAGGGGAGAGAGAGAGGAGAGAGGAGGAGATCGGAGAGAGAGAGATCAAATACATAGTTATCACCAACACAAAGTGATGCTTAGAAAGAAGGAGAGATTGAGGAATGAGAGAGAGGAGAGGAGAGAGAGAGAGAGAGGAGCGATGAGAGAGAGAGAGAGAGGAATAGGAAGATCACCCAGAGCAAGACGTGAAGAAGAGGAGAGAGAGAGAGAGAGAGAGAGATTCACGACTGATCATATCACCCAACACAAAGAGTGTGCAGCTTGTCAAGACAGAGAGCGAGCGCGAGAGAGAGAGAGATCACCAACACAAAGAAATGCAAGAAGAGAGAGAGAGAGAGAGAGAGAGAGAGAGAGAGAGGAGAGACGGAGGAGAGAGAGAGGAGAGAGAGAGAAGAGAGAGCAGACAGACAGACAGACAGACAGGACAGAGACAGATAGCTCCTGAGAGAGAGAGAGAGACGGGGAGAGAGAGCGAGAGAGAGAGAGGAGAGGAGAGAGAGAGAGAGAGAGATCACTGGACTGACACATCACGACACAGAGCTGCAAAAGGCTTCCTACGTTATTCCCTTTATGGAAGACACATCAAAGACCACAGAATTGATGCTCATCGACCCAGCCTTAACTCAAACATGCTTTTCACGTGCAGCTCGTTCTTTTGTCGCTGATCCCTTTGGCCTTCTTTAGATTGCAGCCCTGGGGAATGGGGCTGTCGGGTGACTGGGCTGGGGAAAACAAAAAAAAGTTGCTGCTTTATCGTGATTTTTTTTGTATTTGTTTTTGCTTTTTGCTTTTTAAAAGGGCATATCGGTTTTATAATCCCAAGGAAAGGAAAAGAATGTGTGTGTGTGTGTGTGTGTGTGTGTGGTGTGTTGTGTGTGTGTGTGAAATGTTGAGAAATGGTGGTTACACACACTCATATTTTAGGCGATTCGTTAACAGGTAGTTAAATAAAGCATTCTGGCATTCAAAGTATTGACCACCCACCGCCTCTCTCCTCCTCCTCTTCTTCCACCCCATCCCAGATTCACATACCCCAGAGAGAGGAGAGAGAGAGAGAGGAGAGAGAGAGAGGGATGGGTGGCACAAACAAGTATCGCAGGTTACATTCCATAAATTCGACTTTGTGTATGTGTGTGTGTGGGTGTGTGTGTGTGTGTGGGTGTGTGTGTGTGTGTGTGTACAATGCTGTGCAATTCTGGTTGCACATTTTATGTTTTAGGCAACCTGTTAACAGCTTGTTGAAAAAAAAAAGAAGAAGGAAAAGGGAAAAAAATCTTATGTTCCAAGCATTGGCTCGCCAACCCCCTTCTCCTCCTCTACCACCATCCCAATTTGCAGACCCCCAGAGGCAGTTTGTTCACTGCTAGTTATAAAAAGAAAAAAAAAAGCATTCTGGCATTCCAAGCATTGGCTAGCCCACCCCCCACCACCTACCTACGTCCTCCTCCTTTTCTTCCACCCCCATCCCCAATTCACATACCACCAGAGAGAGAGAGAGAGAGAGAGAGGAGAGAGAGAGAGAGAGAGAGAGAGTTTTTTTTGTGTGTGTGTGTGTGTGTGTGTGTGTGTGTGTGTGTGTGTGTCTCGGAATCGTGGATATAATGTAACAGAGGACATCTATTGACCCCACTGGAAAAATACAGGACACGAGAAATGAAGGACCCACTAGTAATAATTACATTTTGGGTCTTCCATCGACAACAGATGATATATATATTCTTATATCTATTGGAAAGTCCTTTGACCCACTAACGACACTTGTATCTTGAGAAGTCCACTGACCCACTAATGGCACATATATCCCAGGAAGGCTGTTGTTCGTCCTTCGATTTCGAAGATGACCATGACTTCAATCTCAGATGGAAGATCGCTGAGTGTGGGTCCGCAGGTGGCTGGTGAGGCCATC
>JADBJO010000742.1:445000-450000 GCA_016801955.1 Conus betulinus
TGGTATGTGCTCAGATGGAGCGTACAGTAGATGTCAGGTTCACGGTTGAGAGCCAGCAGTCAGGAGATGAGCAGGTAGGGGCAAATTTGTTTGAGGATGGGGAAGATGTCTTTGAAGACTCTATGACAGATGTGGTTCCCGAAACTCAGACTGATGGAACTGACGCTGGCAAAGATTCGATATCATCTTCGCCGCCGAAAATTATCCGGCAATACGGTGCGCGTGGGAAGGACCAGCGTTCACGCAGCACCGGTGGCAAACGACAGAGGTCAGGTGACGAGGATTCACCTAGCCAGCGGCATGACGGGCCAAAGGCTAAAATGCTCACCTGTTCGCGGCCCTCACCTGACCGCTCCGTGTCGAGTGGGCAGAGTAAAGGTGGGGGAGATGGTGGGTGAATCTTCACCGAGAATGCCGGTTTGACCTGATGGAGACGACTTACGCGCGTTACACGGACGTTGTTTACGGGTTTGCGTTTGGATTTGATAACTGCTTGGATTACGGACTTTCCTTATGGCTTGTGATTCCGGATTGACCGTTTTTTTTTCATAAATTCACGGGGGGTCTGCGCTCGTGTTGGAAAAGAAAATCAATATTTAAACACTTGAAAGAGAAAAAGTACGATATCATTTGTTTGCAAGAAACACATATTACTGATGATGTTTATGGGCAAATGGAAAAAAGAATGGGGCAAAGGAGAATTATTATATAACAGTTATACATCACATAGTTGTGGTCAAGTTGTTTTATTTCGGTACAGTGTGGTTGATAATTACAAGATAGTGTTCAATTCAAGACGAATTTTGGCCATTGAAATAGAAGTTCAGCATAAAAAAGTGGTCATTGTGAATGTATATGCTCCAAATAATGACAATGAAAAGAATAATTTCTTTGATGAACTGGGAGATGTTATCTCTAATGTTCAGACAGAGCACTTGTTAATTGGCGGGGATTTCAACTGCGTATTAGATAACGATTCAGATATTATCTCTCTGGAGAAAAACATGCAGAGGGCACAGTAAAGAAATTTAATGATTTAATAAAAAGCCACGACCTGTATGATACCTGGAGACTGTTTCATCCGGATGAAAAGGAATTTACGTGGCATAAAACTTCTCCTTTTGTTGCACGTCGATTGGATTATTTCATATCTAATGATGATTTGTTTGATAAAACAATAGACTGCCATATCATTCTGTCCCTTTCACAGATCACAGAGGTTGCTCCATCAAATTGAAATTCTCAAGTTTTGAGAGGGGACCTGGGCTGTGGAAGTTCAATAACTCATTGTTGAATGACTTAAACTATGTCACACAGATGAATATAGTTTGATAGATGGTCATGTATCACATATGGACGAAAACGTCGATTTTCAAACGGAATGGGAAATCCTAAAACTGAAGATTAAGAGTTTTACAATGATTTATGCTAAAGGTAAGAGCATCGACAGAAGAAATAAGTTAGTAGAAAATACAAGGTAAGTTAAACGATATAGATATTAAAATTTCAAAAAATCCTAACGATATTCATTATCAAAATCAGCGACAGCACTTAATGCAAGAATTAGAATTACTGGAAACTTATAAAGCACGTGCAGCAAGGTAAGATCTAGAATTAAATGGATTGAAAGGGGGGAAAAGAACACAAATATTTTCTTAACTTGGAAAAAATCAAGAGCAAATTCAAAGATAATAGAAGAACTTTGTGATGAAAATGGTAGATTAGTTACACAACAGTCAGAAATAATGAAAAAAATGCAGCGAGACTATTATTCGAAGTTGTACAGGAAAAAGGTAAGAGCAGGAAACATGGAACAAATGGTAGATAACTTTATATCTGATGTTTCAGTGCCACAGCTTTCTGACTCTCAGAAGGACAGCTGTGAAGGCAACTGACAGAGAATGAACTACTAACAGCTCTTAAAGCCCTCAAAAATGGTTCTTCGCCGGGGAGTGATGGGCTTACAACAGAATTTTAAAAGTATTTTGGTGTCACATAAAAAGTTTGTTAACATCATCACTTAACTCTGCATTTGAAAAGGGGACACTTTCTCCTTCTCAGAGAAAAGCAGTCATCACATTAATTCACAAAGGCAAAGATCTGCCTAGAAATGTTTTAAAAAACTGGAGACCAATTTCGTTAACAAATAGCGATTATAAGCTTTTATCTAAATGTTTGGCAAATCGTTTATGTCAAGTAATTAGAGATTTAGTAAGTGAAGATCAGGTTGGGTATATAAAGGGACGTCGAGTAGCTACGCTATTGAGACTAATTGATGATGTTATTGATCATTTAAATCTAGAAAATATATTCCTGGTTTGCTTTTAAGTATTGATTATACACAAGCTTTTGATAGTATATCTAAAGACTTTATGTTAACAGCTCTCAAAAAGTATGGGTTTGGGGAAGAATTCATTAGATGGTTTCAAGTATTAATCACTGATACTCGTAGTTGTGTTTTGTATAGTGGTTGGACATCAGAGTATTTTGCAGTTGAGACAGGAATCCGACAAGGATGTCCTTTTTCTCCCTTAGTTTTTGTGTTGGCTATAGAATTGTTGGCTATAAAGATGAAAAACTGTAGAAAACATTAGAGGAATTGATTTAGGGGGTTCAAGAGATACGGCTGGTAATGTAAATCAAAATTGCGCTTTATGCAGATGATGTTACCTTATTTTTGACAGATCAGCATGACATGGTGCAAGCATTAGATATACTCAATGATTTTTCTTTGTTTTCTGGTTTGGTTATAAATAAAAATAAATCAGCAGCTATGTGGCTAGGTAGTAAAAAAAACATAGTACAGACAGCTTTTATGGCTTTACTTGGAAAATAAAGTAAAGATTCTCGGTATTTATTATGAGAATGATAAACCTGCATCTCTAGTTGAGGACAATTGGTTGCAAAGAATAGAAACTATTCAGAGAATTATTCATTCCTGGGAAAAAAGAGATCTTAGTGTAATGGGTAAAATACATATTATTAAAACATTTCTTATTTCACAAATGGTCTATGTTATGCAAACATTTGTTATTTCTGACAGGATCTTATCAGATATAAATCGCATGCTTTTTAGATTTCTCTGGCGTAAGAAACACTGTAATCGAAAGGCATTTGAAAAAGTTAAAAGAAGCGTAATGTGCAGTGAATATGAAAAAAGGAGGATTAAAAATGATAGATCTAAGACAGATGCAATCTGCTTTTTCTCCTGTTATGGGTTGAAAGAATTTGTAAGGCCACAAAACAATGAAAGATGGACTTTAATTCCGAGGAAAAAATATTTCTACCCTTTGGTGAGAATGTCACGTGTTTTTATGCAAATATTAAAAGCGCATTTTTTCAAAGGTTTAGACAAGATACATTCACATTTTTGGAAAACTACTCTGAGAACATGGCTAGATCTTAATAAACATGAAGATGTCTCACCCTTTCCCTCTTTACTGTGGAATAACCAACACATAAAATATCGAGGAAATGTCCTTTTCTTCCCTGACTGGGATAAAAGGGCAAAATACTAAATGTTAGTGACATGTATGGTCCAAATGGGATGCTTTCATACCAGGACGTGGTTAACAAGATAGGAGCCTCCCCTGCAAGGATCTTAGAGTATAACGTAGTGTCAGCGGCACACATATATTTTTATTACTAGGATTAGTGAACAAGATAGATATGATATAGATTTTTCAGAACCACCTCTGTTCTGTAACAAAAAACATATATCTTGTAAGGATTTCCGTGCAACTTTGTGTTCCCTCAATTACACAGAACCATGTGCAGCCCGTTTTTGGTCTAACAAATATGGACTGGAATTAAATGAAAATATATGGAAAATACCCCGCTTGTGCACAAAAGAAACCAGATTGAGAGTTTTACAATGGAAAATTCTACAAAATATATACCCGACTAATATAAATGCTATGCAAAATGAAAGTCAGGGATAATCGAAATTGTTCTTATTGCAATGATGATATTGATTACATTGAACATTTCTTTTTTTCATTGTCATATGGTTAGTTCGTTTTGGAAATTTGTCAGTCAATACATATTAGCTGTATACAACATAAAAATCGTGTTTTCTGAAGAAACTGTGCTTTTTGGAATTCTTAGACAAGAAAATATTGACAGACATACGCTACTGAAAATAAACCATATTGTGATTACTGCAAAGATGTGTGTATAAACGCATGCAGCGCGCGCATGCGCACACACACACGTACACACACACACGCGCGCGCGCACATACACGTACACACACACACACACACAACGCACACGCGCCACACACACACACACACACACACACACACACACACGCGCGCGCGCACACACACACACACACACACACACACAGAGTTACAAATACATGAACATATTTGTGTATTTTGCGTGCGCGCACATGCACTATAACACATACACTTACAGGTACTCACACACATACACGCACGCACACATACAGCAAAGTCTTGATTATGTTTCTTTCATAAAGAAAGTGACTCGAAGGTAAATATGCCTTTTCGTTGTCCACTCCTCCGTACTTTCTTGCACTCTTTTGTTTTCGTATGTGTAAGACTGCTGCACATGGGGGATTGTGGAAAACGAGGGGGGTCAGTCTGTCGGTTCCGTCTGTCTGCTAACGCTCTCTCTCTCTCTCTCTCTCTCTCTCTCTCTCTCTCTCTCTCTCTCCTCTCCTCTCTCTCTCTCTCTCTCTTGTTGTCTCTCTCTTTGTGCGTGTGTGTGTGTGTGTGTGTGTGTGTGTGTGTGTGTGTGTGTGTGTGTGTGTGTGTTGTTGTTGTTGTTGTTGTTGTTTGGTTGTTTTTTTTTGGGGGAGGGGGAGGGGGGAGTGGGGGCGGGTGGATGTGGCGGGTGGGTGTAGGGGTAGGGTGTGTGGGGGTGGATGGGTGTTTGGGGTGGGTGGGTGATTGTGGTAGTGATTGTGTGACGTGAAGAGCGCTTACGCGCTAGGGTAGGGGGAGGAGGGAGAGAGAGAGACGAGCAATCGG
>JADBJO010000742.1:455000-460000 GCA_016801955.1 Conus betulinus
CTCCCTCTCTCTCTCTCTCTCTCTCTCTCTCTCTCTCTGTCTCTCTCTCTCTCTCTCTCTCTCTCCTCATTTATTTCATCACCTACAAAGGTACTTATTGATGGAAATTGAAAGCGTTTGTGTGGATCTTATTTTCGTGTTAAATCACTTTGCTAGTTCTCAAATATGATGTTGTTTTCATCCCGTTCAAATGCTGCACTGCAGACCACCAAGCAGCCTAAAGGAGCTTTAAACAAGACTATCTCCCATCACATCGAAAACCAAGAGAGGCCACTGAGTGACAAGATTATGTGCTGAAAAAGAAACAGATAACAAAATCGGTCCATGATATGATGATAGCTGGACTTTTAACATCCCACGGGATATAAAATCAGGTTGTGAGTCTGAGGCATTCTCCAGTATTATCGCTCGTAGAGTTTAAAAAAAAGGTGATATTTTTTACTTCACTGGGATTTCTAATAGCTGAGAGAGAGAGAGAGAGAGAGAGAGAGAGAGAGAGAGAGAGAGAGAGAGAGAGAGAGAGAGAGAGAGAGAGAGAGATCACAGACACAT
The DNA here is from genome assembly GCA_016801955.1 of Conus betulinus. NCBI lineage: Eukaryota > Metazoa > Mollusca > Gastropoda > Neogastropoda > Conidae > Conus > Conus betulinus. Next base: position 455,553 of record JADBJO010000742.1, read on the forward strand.
TCATCGACACAATGAGATGCAAGAGGCTTCATATTTCACTCCCTTTATGGAAGACACATCAAGGGCCAAAGAACATATAGACGCTCATTGACCGGGTATCAATCCAAACATGCTTTTCACGTGCAGCTCGTTCTTTTTCACTGTCCGCTTACGCCTCCTTTTGATTGCAGCCCTTGAGACTGGGGGCCATGGGGTGACCAGGCAGGGGGAAAACAAAAATTTGGCTGCTTTGTGTGATTTTTTTGTGTTTATTCTTGATTTTAGTAGGACATATTGGTTGTTATAATCCCAAGGAAAATTAGAAAGTGTGAAAGTGTGTGTGTGTGTGTGTGTGTGTGTGTGTGTGTGTGTGTTGTGTGTGTGTGTGTGTGTGTGTGTGTGTGTGTGTGTGTGTGTGTGTGTGTGTGTGTGTGTGTGAGAGAGAGAGAGAGAGAGAGAGAGAGAGAGAGAGAGAGAAATGTTGTGCAATGCTCATTATGCATTTTATGTTTTGGGCAACCTGTTAACCGCTTGTTGTGCATTCCAAGCTTTGCTAGTCCTCTTTCCACCCCACCCACAATTTGTGAGAGGAGAGAGAGAGAGAGAGAGAGAGAGACCCACAGAAAATGTTTGTGCACTACTCATTATGCATTTTATGTTTTGGGCAAGGAGAGAGTGAGAGGGAGAGAAGAGACATTCTGGAGAGAGGAGAGCTTCTGGGAGAGAGAGCCGAACTTGGATGATGAGAGAGGAGAGGACGAGAGAGAGGAGAGATGAAGTGAGAGGCCGTGAGAGAGAGAGCTGTGAGTAGGTGTGAGATGTGTGTGAGAGATGTGAGAGAGAGAGAGATAGAGGAGGAGGAATCAGAGAGAGAGGGAGAGAGAGATGAGATTTGCAGGATAGTCCTGTGTTTCCCCATGTTCCCAACCCACAATTGCATAGCCCCAGAGAGAGAGAGAGAGGAGAGAGAGAGAGAGAGAGAGAGAGGCATGAGAGAAGAGACGAATCTTGTTGCACTGGAAATATAATATAATGTGACATTGGACGAGCATTTATTGACCATTGAATGCTATATCCTATCATTTATTGACCCATTGAAAATATCCATATCATGGGAAATCAAGGACGCACTAGTAATAAATACATTTTTTTTTTCCATCGACTACTGATGATACATATTTTGGGGATGTCTTTTGACACACTAATGACATTTGTATCCTAGGAAGTCTATTGACCCACTAATGTTATGTACCATATATCTCGGGAAGGCTGTCAACCGACCAATGGTGCAAATACCTTGAGACATCCATCGATTTGGTCATTATATATGGAATATCTTATTTCTCAGTCAATGCATGCCCATCCTTTCATCAAACTCTATGCTTGTTGCTTCTGTTCATTCAATACAAAATGCCATTCTGATATCAGACAAGGTAACGCTTTGTATGGAAATCTTTTTTTTTTATCGCAGACGCTACCTGAATATTTTTTGTACTTGAAGGAAAAAGCATGCCATTGAGAGAGAGAGAGAGAGAGAGAGAGAGAGAGAGAGAGAGAGAGAGGGGGGGGGGGGGACACGGCCGTCACATACAATGCTGTCATAATTTTGTCCGTATTTCCGAGCGCTTCAAAGGATGTGTGTATTGACCTGCATTCAACTCACACTTTGCACGTGCTGCGCATAACTCAGTCACCACATATACTTATTCCTCTACCTGTACCCCCCCCCCCCCCCACCTCCCCCCACAAGCATAATTCTTTGTCCCGGAATCTCTTTGTACCATGTCATCATCAGGTGTGTGTATTTTGCGTGGGGAGAGGGACGAGATGGGGGGAGGGAGGGAGGAGAGTGTGTTGGCGCAGAGAAAACAGGAAGCCGAGCTGACAAAACGCATTACGAACTCTCCAAACATGTGATGGGGGGTGAGCAATGTGTGTGTGTGTGTGTGTGTGTGTGTGTGTGTGTGTGTGTGTGTGTGTGACTCTTACATGGAAGAGACAGTTAAAGTATGTAACCTGTTATCGTTGACAACATTTCATGGTTTTGGAACTGGTTCTTCAACACTGAGTAGGAAATAAAGATGAAACTGTTTATGTTGTGATCCCTCACAAACATTTCGCTAGGTGCCGTTTTGCTCGTTTGTGTATAAGAACAAGTGTTTCGGTCCTGCCATGTCATAGCGGTTGCACATGTTTATCATCATCATTATCATCATCATTATTAATTTTTGTATTATTATCATTATTATTATTGTCATTATTATTATTATTATTATTATTATTATCATCATCACTGTTATTATTATTATTATTATTATTATTGTTGTTGTCATTATTGTATTATTATTATTTATTATTACTATTGTTATTACATTCTTATTATTTTACTATTATCATTGTTCCTGTTACTATTATTATTACCATTACTACTACCATTATTGTTACTAGTAGTAGTAGTAGTAGTAGTAGTAGTAGTAGTAGTAGTAGTAATAGTATCATCATTATTACTATCATTAGTATTATCATCATCATCATTCCCAGCACTGCAAACACCACCACAATCATGATCATCAGTAATTTTATTTACTCTACTCATTCATAGGTTAAACATCAGAATAAACTTTGGGAGGTTGTACAACGATTTGCTTAACTCTTAGCGTGTTACTGGACAAACAGATAGACAGACAGACAAGACCAAAGAGAGAACCTTGTCAGTTTTCCAGTGCCGCTCATGCGCTCAGAATAATGAATTGAGAGCGTCCAACATATACGCCATTATTCTTTGTGAAGTGTGTGTGTGTGTGTGTGTGTGTGTGTGTGTGTGTGTGTGTGTGTGTGTGTGTGTGGTAATCTTTCACACGTAAAGGACTCTGCAAAATATCAATCAACCTGTAGGTCAACTTTACAAGAGAAAAAGATTAAATACATATATAACGTCTATAAAATATAGCTTCACAACAATTTTTCTCCTCCAAGAACAACGATTTTAAACGAACGAACAACGAAGTTTAATCTTCCCTACTTTTTAAACAGAAGAAACAACCTATCTTCTTTTCATGTAAAGGAGGTTGTACAGCAAATCACTTCACATCATAGATTCCCTCAGCAAGACTTTAAGCATACTCTTCTTTTCAAAGAAAGCTGTTTATTCGACATCAACAGGGCTTTGGCACAATAAAGGATATGTTGTGCCTAACAATGAATACTCTGTTTTCTGCTTTTTATGTAAATAACATTCTTAATGCAAAGAAAGCAAAAATCTTCTTATAAGAAGAAAGCTGAAAAAGCAGACATAACGAAAGTTCCCAAACAAATCACACGAAAAAGGTTTTCATTTCTTTCACAAAATGTATGGATAGATTCCAGTCTTCTAATCTGGGGATGTTCACGTGCAAAGAATAACTAATCAACGAAAAAGACGTTTTTTTCCTGAGCGTGCAGTTTGTTTGATGATGGCAAGTCTGTCGTTCACGTTATCTTTCCTGATGTGTTGGTATGTTATTTGTTTGTTTTTGAATTCCAATACTCGAAAGCCACGTGTGAGCCATTACAGACCCATGAACAACGATGTTGCAGTCATCTGATTGTTCATTACGGCATTAAAAAAGAAAACAGACACAGTACAGGAACAATTATGTTGCTGTCATCTGGATGTTCATTTTGGCATTTAAGAAACAGACACCTGAGCAAATTATACTGCCTGCCCCGCCTTGGCGAAGTGGTCAGCGTCGCAGACTCCGGCTGGGAGGTCGTAGGTTCGATTCCCATCAGAGTCATGTGGGATTTTTCTGCCCCGAGCGGCTCCTTCCCAGAGTTGAGTTTGCTGCGGACTCAGTTGGGAAGACTGGGACCACACAGTCGAGTTTCATCCACTTAATGGAGGCGCCTCTGAGAGTGTTGCTCAAATTTTCCTGACCAACACTGTGGGTGTCTGTATCTCTCTGGCCTGGTTGACGCTGGGATATATTATGAAAGGAAGCGTAGAGTGCAGCCCTTTCGTGCAGACCGGAATGGAAATCCGTAGCTTCGTCTTCATCATCCTCATTCTCATCGATCAACATAAAAAAAGTCCTAAAATTCTGTGGCCCTCCATGCCCTGCTCTAATGTGACCTAAGTTTCGATGTCCTCTCCATGTCTGCGGCCTTGGTTTGGTTCCGTTGGGGTCACCGGTATCGGCGAGTCCATGGCGGCTGTCGTTGGACGGACGTGGTGGCGCCCTCCGGAGGAACAGCCCATTCAAACCGGCTCCGCGACTAAGCAATTATTGTCGTCAGTAGGGGGCTTAGTGGGTGGTGTCCTGCCTATGCTGCATCAGAACAGGCGCCACTGAACACCACCGAAGTGATTCGGCAGCAGTGAAGTGTCTCCTCCTGTGGGTTGCCTCTTGACAGCTTGACATTGACTTCTCCCTGTGAATTGACGGTGCTGGGGCTGCGACGGGACTGACCGGGCTGTGGCTGTGGACGGG
>JADBJO010000742.1:465000-467500 GCA_016801955.1 Conus betulinus
CTCCTTCCCTTTCTCTCTCTCCTCTCTCTCTGTCTCTCGATCTTCCTGGCGCCTCTCTCTCTGTCTCTCTGTCTCGCTGTCTCTCTGTCTCTGTCTCTGTCTCTCTCTGTCTCTCTCTCTCTCTCTCTCTCTCTCTCTCTCTCTCTCTCTCTCTCTCTCTCTCTCGTTATTTAATTTCATTCATTTCTTATTCTTTGTTTTTATTCTATTCTAACAGCGTTTGGCATGCTTCTGCATTTACTCAGGGAGAGGACTGGATGCAAAAAAAAAAAAAAAGAAAAAGAAAGAAAGCAGTCCAGTGCTTATCTATTGTCCTCGTAAATAAAGAAGTTTGCCTTGTTTTGTTTTTCTCTCTCCCCGTATGTAAACCCACGTCAAGTAATGCACAAGTCTCTCTCTCTCTCTCTCTCTCTCTCTCTCTCTCTCTCTCTCTCTCTCTCTTATTTTACTTATGTTTTATTCTTTTTTTTTTTTCATTACTATATTACCGACAAGCAGCTCGAGGGTTGACGGACAGAACCCAGTGTCTCTCTTATGTATATGTATATGAGATACTGGGTTCTGGCAGTCATCCATCGAGCTCATCTACATACAGTATGTGGAAGAACGGAACACAATGGAACATGCACCTTAAAAGCAAAATAAGTCAAACGCTCAAAACACTTACAGCTTATTCCAACGTTCAGTTCCCTTCGTCTCTGCAATGTTGATTCTTTAGAGGAAAGACACAATGTCAAAACAAACCATCGCACAAGCTTTCTCTTTTTTTTGGATCCAGTCGGAGCTGTCCAATGAAATCAGTCACTCTGGATTTTCCGCCGTACCAAGATTCCCCAACCTCCAGTCTGGACAGGAGCTCTTTATGTCTGAGGATCAGGCAGCACTAACAGGCTGGCATCTCCCTGCTTTCTGATAATTAGCAGTCTGAAAGACGTATAGACTCTAAGTGGTTGGCACAGGAGTCTCTAGATCGGCTGCTTGTCAGGCTGACGTCTTCTGCATCAGACAGGTCTCTTCATTGCAAAGGAACAAGTCTATTGGCAGCTTCACGAGTCGTATTGTCGGCCAGTTTACTTGTTTATGTCCTCGACTGTCTATGTACTATAGTCTACTTTATTTTCGGCTGTCTCATCTTTCGAGTACCTCTCTCTCTCTCTCTCTCTCTCTCTCTCTCTCTCTCTCTCTCTCTCTCTCTCTCTCTCTCTCTCTCTCTCTCTCTCTCTCTCTCTCTCTTCTCTTCCCTCCCTCGTCTCCACCCACTCTCTCTGTTGTTTTGCTAGAACTGCGAGGATTACCATGATGATTTTTTTTTTCGAGTGCCAACGGTTTTTAATCCTGCCATCGAGGGTGCTGTCCACACACGGCGTCACAGTGCAGGTCTTTTTGTTTCTGTGCCATCGACCCTGTCAGTGCTTGAAAGATGGAATGGGGGTTTAACGAGTTCGCAAGACTTTGTATGCATACAGTCACCCCCGGTATTTCGGTTAAAAGTCTCATCCGCGGAACTAAGAGGGAACGGAGTCAACAGAGATGTTAAGTGAAAGACAACTTCTCCTCCAACGTGGCTGTCTGGAATGGAAATAGAACTGCGGACCGTGGGCCGGAATAGCTCAGTGGTAGAGCGCCGGACTTGTAATCTTGGTGATCCTGGGATGGCGGGTTCGAATCTCCACCGGGCCGTTTCGGTACAGGGGGATTTTTTCCCTCGGAGGTAACGTTGGTTCTGACTCCATTTCCCATACAGTCCTTTCGCATAAGACTGTAAATCGAGGTTCCGCGTGTGCACGCACGCATAAAATCTTGCACACACGTAAAATCCCATCACCAGCTTTCGGAAGAGAAGGCCAGTTTGGCCGTTGGTATGGATGACACGTTACACATAGCATGCACCTCCCAGAAGCTTGAGTATGACTGCCTTAATGGTCGGATTAAAAAAGGTTGTACACACAAAAAGGGCGAAGAGTCTGATGTCCTACCCAGTAAGCCAACCAAGCCCTAAATCTCTGCCTTCTTCTGCCCCGCCCTCTCCAGTGATATTAACAATGCCTACGCTGCCCATTGCGGCCACTTCTCACACAGCCACACCCCTTATCGTTCTGTAGCAGTCCCAGAACCCGTTGTCCTTAGGGAGCTCTCAATAATATGGGGTCATCATGAACCAGCCCGCCGCTCTGCCGCTAAGTCATTTCGGTGGCGTTAAATGGCGCCTGTGCTGATCCAACAGATGCTGGGTATCACCGACGAGTCCCTCAGCTGACGACAATTATGATGGCATTAGTGAGTGATACTCTCCGGAAGGTGCCATCGTGTCTATCAAACGTCCGTTTTGGGACATCATTTCCGTTTGGTGGCATGTGCTGTCTGCATGATATTGCATTGCATCGTACTGTACTGTAACCTAGGCAGGATATTCGTGGACACTCGACCAAGGGCTTAAAGAGATCGCACATGCGGTTAACACTGCCATGAGAGGCCCACAGCTTCGATATTCTTAAGAGGC
>JADBJO010000742.1:482500-485000 GCA_016801955.1 Conus betulinus
TCTTGAGAGATAAACAGTGCCACAGCACTTCATACTAAGCGGAACAGGAGGAAGCAAGGCTTCACCATTCTGAACTCCTCAGCATGCAACGTCTGTAGGTGACTGTTTGCCTCAGTGACAGATCTCCATTTCCCCAGCATGACTGTTTGCCTTAGTGATAGGCCTCCATACCAACAATGACAAGCTCCCATTCCCACAGGATGATTCTGTAGGGCAGTGGAGGTATGTAAGGTTAAAGTGGGGGGGGAGTATAGGAGACAGGAGCAATTTCCCGTTCCTCCCACCCTCATCTCAATATCTGTCCATTTCGAAAAAGGAGGAAAAAAAAAACGGAGGAGGAAGGATGAAGATAACCCACTGCGGAAGTAAAATTAAAAAAAAAAAATGAATCTTGCTCTTAGAAACGCCCCATTAGCAAATGTCATTCCCCTTGGCGCTCCCCACCTTTTACTCCTTTAGCAAAAGAGTATACATGATTTAGTGCAAGTGTGTATGCGCGCGTGCGCGCGTGTGTGTGTGTGTGTGTGTGTGTGTGTGTGTGTGTGTGTGTGTGTGTGTGCTTGCGGTTATTAATATTATTGTCGTTGTTGTTCAATATCCTTTGTATTGCACGGGATATAAATAAAACGAAATTTATGTCACATTGGAACATTAGCTTTTCAATGGATGGTAAATAAAATTGGTTACAAAAAAGGTAGATCTTATCAGATTCAAACTGTATCACAAGGCAAGGGCATCGAATACAAAAAAAAAATATTGTGGGAATGTTCTGGAAAGACCTTGAAAGAGTTCTGAAAGTTAACTGTTCACACTGTGTAAGATTATCCCTTAATGTGGAGATTATATTATTTGGTACGGATGAGAAAACAAAAACCGACGATATGCTAGACCTGATAATTTTAATGGGAAAATATTTCATATATAATAGCATTAAACAGACAAAACCTAATCTAAACACGTTTTTGAAGGAGCTTGACTATAGACATAAGATGGAGAAAATATGTCCTTAATGGAGATGAATCATGCAACGTACTTAACAAAATGGTCACCTTATATCAAAATACTAGGGAACTAATGGTTATATTATGTATCATATTTAGGTTTGCGCAAGTGTGTGTGTGTATGTGAGCGTATTATGTTAATAAGTACTGTATACTCTCTTTCTTTTCTATTTAATCTTGTCCACAACCTGGGTACACAGGATTAATGCCAGTTATTAAATGTATTCGGTATGTGTGCCCGTGTAAAAGAATTTTTAAAAAAAAACTCTATTCTGAAAAATGCATGTACATTTGTATGCGTTAAATATGTGCCACTGTGTATTAATGTATTGATTTATGTATGTTAGTTGTCATTGTATGTCTGGACAATTAAAGAGAACAAAAAAGAAGAAAAGTAAAAAATAAATAGATTAAAAAAAAATCCTGCTAAGTTTGTGAAATGAAATCCTCTTGCCGACCTTTTTTTTATAAGGGGTGGGGTGGGGGGATGGGTGGTAGTGGTCGTGGTCATTCATTCATTATTTATTTGTATATAATGTGTCTCGCCGGATCACCAATAAACTGCAGGCTCATGGCTAGGCAGATATTCTTTTATTTATAATAATATGGACAATTAAGCAGGAAATGGCACATCTTTGTCGGGACTTCTCCCCCCCCCCCCCCCCCCCCCCCCGAAAGATCACATCTGCAGGAAACAACAGGGAAAGATACGATGGGATGTGAATGAGTTATTACATAAAGGAGTAAACGATCAAAGAAACAAACGAAACGCACGCAAGTGAATTAATACCTTCTAGTGCATAATATAGTCCAAACTGTCAACAATAATTTTTTAAAAAGACAGTAAATGAGGAAATGTACTGCGTAGGCAAGTAAGTAAGTAGATAAGTAAGTGTCTGTGTAAGTATGTACGAACAATATATAAGCGTAGGTATGAAGGTGGGGGAAAGGGGGGGGGCGGGAAGGAATCAAAATAAAAAAAACGAAAGAAAAGAATATAATTAAATGTGCAAGTAAGCAATCCAAAAGGTCAGCAAACAAAGAAGGAAAGAAAAAACAGGTAAGGAAACAAATAAACAAACAAAGGCAAAATCCATAACAAGCGATTAAGGAAGGAAGCAAAGAAACATTCAAGCAAGTTAGCAAATACATAAGGCATCAGCAAAGGATTGAAAGAAGAAAGGAAGGTGAAATGAACAAAGCTAAGAAACGTTGACATGAAAAAAAGAAGGAAGCAAAAAGGAATGAAAGAAAGCAAATAAGCAAAGCAAAAAAATAATCAGGTGAACAAGGAAGGAATGATACATGCAACCAAGCAATTAGATCTGGGGGAAAAAAGGAGTGAAAGAACAAAGAAGAAGCAAGGAAATAAACGAAGAAAGATGGATCGAAGCAAGCAAGTAAATGAGGAAAGAAGGACGGAAGTAATCATTCAATAACTAAATTGAAATGTGAGGAAGGAAAAAAAAAAAAAAAAAAAAAACAAATAAGTAATTTGA
>JADBJO010000742.1:490000-495000 GCA_016801955.1 Conus betulinus
ATCATCATCATCATCATCATTGCTTTTCAGTGAAGAAAATCTACATTTTGAAATACTGTTCTCTCTTTTGTGGTAGAATATTCCATCTCCATCTACCGAACGAAGAACGGCAGTGGAACCTCACGGTGGAATGTGGAGCACAGACGGAGCAGCGGCAACAACAACAATCACAAAAACAACATCATCGAACGCTATGATCTTCAGGTGTTCAGTTGCATTAGATTCTAGTTACTGAGAAAGGGATTCAAAATTAAATGTCATTCCACAATAACTTGACAGTTTATTTCCGACAAATGTATTTACCCATTTACGTGCACAATACACTTGATACTTTAGAACTGCTGAAGGGTTTATGTTCAATGCAATGAACAGCGACATTTGGTTTAGAGGGTAGTAACTAATGAAATCAAAAAGACACTGTTTGATGTGTTATCCATCATGATTATACAGCCCATGTTATGATCACTCCTCACAAACTGCTGAAAAAAATGTGGAAACAGACCTACAAAACTTTGGACATTCTTGTTACGTATAGATGAGAAAGACCAAAGGTGTGTACAGCTTACACAACAGTTATCATTCCGTTCCACACTCACAGTACAATAATACTGAACTTTTACGTACATACTTTACTTCGAGCCTCTGTTTTACCGATGTAGACGAAAGTAGTGACCAAATCAACCATCCCAAGGATTCCAGCGCCAGAACGGCCATGATGGATGGCGTCACCGACAACGTCACAACAAGGAATTCTTTCTGGAACACGTCCGTGGACCAGTTCCTGCTGGAACGTCTGGGACCGCGCAGCAAGGACACGTGGTCTGCTGTGGTACTGACGGTGGTGTATTCGGCCATCTTTTTGTCCGGGAGCGTGGGGAACATCTGCACGTGCATCGTGATTGTGCGGAACCATTGCATGCAGACGACGACCAACTACTATCTCTTCTCGCTGGCCGTGTCTGACCTCCTGCTCCTCTTCTTTGGTGAGTCGCTGGCACTGGTGATTTTGCCTGTAGTTTCTGCTTTGTCAGTCTCCATGTTTGTCTGTGTCTCTGTATGATTCTCTCTCTCTCTCTCTCTCTCTCTCTCTCTCTCTCTCTCTCTCTCTCCCCCCCCCCCCCCCCCCCCCCCCCCCCCCTTACGGATCAATGCCGTGAAATAGGTAGGACCACTGTGCACAGTTCCAACCAAGCTTAAATCTTGCACATCCAATCGTTCATTCAGGAGGAAAATCAACATTTGGCAACATTTAGCTGTAAGGGCAGCATTTTTCCACTTTACCGGGACTTAATTAGCGTCAATGAAACAGGGGGACTTCATATCAGTTGTGAACAAGCAAATCAAGATGACCAAACTTACGCCATTTAAAGGAAAGAAAGAAGGAAGCATATGGGTAGGACATCCAAAGAACGCTTTTCTATATCTTGGTGCGTAACTCCCAAGGCCTGATTTATCAAAATCAGACGAAAAATCAAAGTTGAATTCAGCTGCGTTTTCAGATTCTTCCAAATGTTTTAAACAAATATGGAATATTTTTTAGCTTGCTTTTACATTTCATATGTTTTCATGCCAATCTTGAGATGTATCTTAAATTTAGTTGTTTTCCAGATGAATTCCTAGACTTAGGTTCAGTTACATCTGAAGGATATGTTTGACGTAATGTAGATTATAGGATATCTGAAACTTTGTCACTCTGCTCTCATCGTTTGGTGCCTAAAAAAAAATCACATACGAGAGACCAACAGTCCTGATTTTAGGTGAGACATCGTATCATCCTTATAATCGTCACTACCATTGCTGTTGTTGTTGTTGTTGTTGTTGTTCTTCTTCTTCTTCTTCTTCTTCTTCTTCTTCTTCTTCTTTCTTCTTCTTTTCTCTTCCACCACCTCCTCCCTCCTCTTCTTCATCTTCTCCTTCTTCTTCTCTTTCTACTTCTTCTTTGTCTTTGTCTTCGTTCTTCTTCCTTGTCAGCTTCCTCCTAGTCTACCCCTTGTTCCTCTTCGTCCCCTTTCTCCTCCTCCTCCTCCTCATTGTCACCAACATCATCGTCGTCATCGTTGGAGTCGTTGTCGTCATTGTTTTCGTCATCATTATCAACTTCATCTTCATCATCATCAACATCATCATCATCATCATCATCATCATCATCTTCTTCTTCTTCTTCTTCTCCTTCTTCTTCTTCTTCTTTTCTTCTTTCTTCTTCTTTTTTCTTCTTCTTCTTCTTCTTCTTCTTCTTCTTCTTCTTCTTCTTCTTCTTCTCACCCTGATCCTCCTTCTTCTTTTTCCTCCTTATCCTTCTCTCTCTTCTGCTTCCTCTTCCTCCTCCTCCTCATCTTCTTCTTTTTGAGAGAGAGAGAGAGAGAGAGAGAGAGAGAGAGAGAGAGTATGTGAGAGAGAGAGAGAGAGAGAGAGAGAGAGAGAGAGAGTTGTGTGTGTGTGTGTGTGTGTGTGTGTGTGTGTGTGAGAGTGAGAGAGAGAGAGAGAGAGAGAGAGAGAGAGAGAGAGAGAGAGAGCAGCACGGCCTTCACATTCCAGGCTGTCATAATTCTGCCCCAATTTTCCTGCCTCTTCAAAGGGGATGTGTATCGACCTGCACCCAATTTTACACCTTGAACGTGCTGCTCATAACTCAGTCGCAGCATGCGCCACTTCCTCTACTTCAGCCTCCCTCTCTCTCTCCCTCTCTCTCTCCTCCCGCTTCTTTGTCCCGGAATCTCTTTGTAGCCTGTCCTCTCGAGGTCTGTGCATTTTGCGTAAATTGATTGGTCTGTCTGACGGCCACCCACGTCTTGTCCTGAGGCCATGTAGTCTTTAGATCTCTTTGAATTTAATTTTTCCACATTTATGTCCTCTTTTGCTCCTCAAAACGTGCGGGGGGCCGGGAGTGGAGATGGAGATGGGGGGAGGGGGGGGGGGAGGGGGAGGGATGTGGGTCGGTAGAGAGAAGAGTTCCTTAGGGAGGGATGTGGGTCGGTAGAGACCGTTCCTTATAGGTAGTGCAAACCGTTCATGCAGAATCAAGCAATGTTTGTGCGTGAGTGTTGTTACTCTTGTTATATGAAGTAGGCATTTAGAAGTACGTCACCTACTCCCATTGACAACTCTTCTTATTCTTCCTCCTCCTCCTCCTCTTCCTCCTCCTCTCCTTCTCCTCCTCCTCCCTCCTTCTCCTTCGCCTCCTCCTCCTTCTTCCTCACCATCTCCTTCGTTTGACAGAGAGAGAGAGAGAGAGAGAGAGAGACAGAGATAGAGACAGAGATAGAGACCGAGATAGAGACCGAGAGTTACCCCCATTTTGAGCGGATAACGTTAAAAGTGAAAGCAGTTTGAGCCAATTAGAGTTTAATCACCTGTAGTTAATGTAAGAAAAGCAACGAGCAACCACTTACAACTGAAGAAAATATCTCAAAATATTTCTTTCTGTTTTTCGCTTTGCTAGAAACCGAATTTAAGGGGGGAAAGCTGCCCACATGGAGCAGAAATGGTGAATCCTGGATGTCTTTGTGCAATAGAAGAAAATTGGTGAACTGAAACGTCTCTCTTGAATGAATGGGTAACTACAAAGAATTCCAGATGGAAGAAAACGCTACAAGTCAAAGGCCCAGAGGAAAAAGACTCGTCCGATTCCAGGAGATTAACGAATAGCAACTCTTTTATGCCATTACAGAGCTGGATGATAACGAAGAGCTGAACTCTGAACTTTTGTCAACCTTAAAGTACAAAATTAACTACAATTAATTTTGTTATGAAATTTAAACGGAAAATAACAAAATCTTTAAATGGAATTAGACAATTAAAAAAAAAGTGAACCACAATGGATCTGAGATGAGCAAAAAACAAAAAACAAAACAAAAACAAAACAAAACAAAAACACTAACTACATCTTACGTAAGTTGCATTCGATCAGATAGAGAACATGTTTATGCAATAAAAAGAATGTTATTACTTGAAAAAACAATTACAAAGAAAAAAACTGGTCAAGTTCCGAATATCATGTTTACATAGATAAAGGAACTCAAGTCTGTTATCATTTTGTTGTGGAAAAGACCGATATGTTTGATAACATAAGCGCTTCAAAGTGGGAAAACCCGTTAAACACTGTAATTCACTGGATATAGTCTTTTTATATCAGTAAGATGAATGGTATTGTTTTATATCGTGTCTTGGAATGGGACTGGCTGATAACGATTAACTTAATCATTGTAAATAAATCTTAAAAGTCTACCTAATAAATCCGCCAAACATGAACAAAAGAATCACAAGACAAAAAACGACGCGTTTCGACTTTCCAGGTCTTCTTCAGCTAAGATAAACAACACTCAGGACAACGAAAATAAAGAACGAGCAATCACTTATCTTCTCAACTTCAGCGCAAGATGGGCGTTGTAAATAGAGAGATAAAGGGCTTCGTTCCAAAATTTGTGGAATAGTCTGTTTCACATATATTCCGGCACGAATAGGAGATGGTTCTGAAACAAAATATGACTGTTGTAAAAGAGAATCGTTCACCGCTGTACTGGTTTGACTGACAGAGATACCACAAAATGACGTGATGACACTTGTAATGCTACAGTTTTTGTAAGCGAATGCTTTGGTTTACAGACGCAGGGTTAAGCAAATCGAACCCAATTTTGAACGATTTATAAACCAAAGAAAGCATGAATGAAATCATAATCATAATTGCATAGATACCCACTGGATACACTACGACACCATCGCGACTTCATCGCAAGTGAGGGAAAAAAAAAGAATCGCAAGAAAGAAAAAACAAATGCTCGCAAGTAAAACTAGAAAGAAAACATGCCCACATATGCTCGCACACGTACGCCCCCCCCCCCCCCCCCCCCCCCCCCACCAACACAGACAGAGAGACACACCCCCCCCCCCACCCCCCCCCAGAAGACACACACACACACACAGACAGCACACCAGAGGACAGGAAAGGGGGGAGAGAAGAAGAAGAAGAAAAGAAGAAGAAGAAGAAGATAAAGAGACAGACA
>JADBJO010000742.1:502500-505000 GCA_016801955.1 Conus betulinus
CTTTTTTTTTTTTTTTTTTTTTTCAAAAACATAATATCTCAATAATAGCGCGGTTCATTACAAAGTCTCGGAGGCTGTCGGGAATTACTGGGTATGTTGAGATGCTGTTTTCAGACATAATAGAAATATAAACCCGGAGATATCGAGCGCGCGTATATACAAATGCATGCGTGTGCACACACACACACACACACACACACACCCTCTTCTCCTCATATTCAAGCGCAGCTTAATGGATAGGACAATTTCAGAATTTTGGAGGAGAGAAAATTTGAAACGAAGGGGGAGGAAGAGCGAGGGGGGTGTCGGTCTGGATTTGAGTTTGGGCACGTACCTTTTCTTCACGCGCTGTGGAGCGATTTCGGGAAGAGGAAGGATTACGGAGTGTGACAGTGCTAAAACGATCAGATCCAGTGTCAAGCCCTTTGATGATGAGCTTCTAAGTGCACACTCTCGTCTATTTGACGGGCTAACAGTCCACGTGATCACGTCTTGTTGGTCGTTTTCGACTACGTTAGGGAGTGCTCCTTTTCGGTGAACGTTGACAACTTCATTGCCAGCTTGAATGCAGCTCTGGTCTGTCTAAATAACCATGTTGTTCGTTTCCACACAGCAGCTCTGACAGAGAGAGACAGACAGACAGACAGACAGACACACAGAGATGCGGCGGGGGAATTGGAATCCAGAGAACGTCCACCCTCACAGCATTATGTAGCGTCTAAATGGTTCCACTGAGGGGAGCAATATCCCCAGTGGGGTATTGATGCGACTGCGTCAGCTGTTATACTGTATCGGTATCTTCCAGAGCAACTGTGCTAGAAATTCCCTTCATCTTGCCACTGTTTGTTTCTGCCTTCTGCCTGTCCACTCCTCTCTTGCTGCTTCCCCCCCCCCCCCCCCCCCCCCCACCACACACACACACACACACACACACACACACCAAATATTGCCTGTTGTGTGTGTTATCGCTTTCTGTGCGCTTCATGTTTTGGTCCCAAACTGCTTTTGATAGATCACCTTTCACCTTTTAACAGAAAGTAAGTTGTGCACTGTCCATGTTCACTGCTTGTTATCTGTCTGATTCTGTGGGTATTTTTGTTTTAAAATGATAATTATTGTGTGTTACTTTTTCTTAAATTTTCTGTCAAGAGTATGGACAAAACAGACAATGGTTAAAGGTGTATTCTTAAAGAACTATTGGTACAACTGCCACAGCGAAAAACACTTAACACTAAACAGAATTCCTTCTTTCTTTTTATGTACAAGAAGAAGACGACGACGACGAAGAAGAAGAAGAATGGTGGTGATAATGACAACGTCAATGACGGGAACGACGACGACGACGACGGCGATGATGACGACGATGACGACGACGACGACGATGATGACGACGACGACGATGATGATGGTGATGATGATGATGATGATGATGATGATGATGATGATGATGACGACGACGATGATGATACTGATGCTGCTGCTGCTGCTGCTGCTGATGATGATGATTAGTGTACATTGAAGAAAACACTCAGCTTTTGTTTTTTTTTTTCTAATGCTATTAGTTTTGTGTGCAAATGGCGCGGGTATTAATCGAAACAACAAAAATACCATCATCAACAACAACAGCAAAATATAAAAAGAATGAAAACTCAGTGAGCTCCTTGAAATGAAAACAACTAAACAAACAAGCAAGGAGAAAACAAAAACGATAACTACAAAAAGCATGATGTACAAAAACGTTCCTGGAACTTGTAATATACTGATCTTTAGGTAACGCTACGCTACAAGTCATGCAATTACATCCCCGTTGCGATCGTTATCGACTGGAATCCATTTTCATGACACGGGTCTTTATTTGCTTGTTTTCCTTACTCTTCTCAGGAACCATGAAGAAAATGAGATATGACCCCCCCCCCCCCCCCCCCCCCCCCCCCCCCAAAAAAAATAGAAAAGAAAAGAAAAAAGAAGAACTAGAGTGAGCAGTTCATGACAAAAATTCAAGTGTCAGGCGCCAATTTTCATTAGAAATGAAACACACACACACACACACACACACACACACACAAAGGAAGCTCACACTTTCCCGTCCTATATCACAGGGAGGTGGAAATAGTTATGTGCTTCTGTTATTCCACTCAATCTTTTTTTCTGGACTGTGCCCAAATCACTCACTGGGGAGGGATGTACTTATGGTTCAGGTGCAGATCACTCCCTCTTGATTTGTCTTTGATTGATTTGTCTTGTCATTTAGGACACTCAGACTTTTGATGGAGAGGGGTGATTCTGGGACAAATAAGAGGATGGGTGCGCGGTCTGGATTCATTCTCCAGGGGCATGGATTTGGGCACGTGGCTCTTTCACCCATCCAAGAGATTTTAAACGTGGAAAGACGACAGCGCGTTACCCCGGCAAGAGTTTTTCCACAGTTCAGGCACCTGTTCACATCCAGCAGAGGTGGTGACAACTGGTGCAGTGTCCATCATTTTCAGGACCATATGGC
>JADBJO010000742.1:510000-512500 GCA_016801955.1 Conus betulinus
AACAAGTCTTTAGCTATACGTTGTAGTATACATATAATCAATATGAGAGTGACTTGTATGTTATCTGTTGAAAAGGCTTCATGCACGCGCGTTCACACAAACACACACACACACACACACACACACACACACACACAACACACACACACACACACACACACACACACATACACACACACATCAGTCCCCATCTAACCCCCCACCTCTACGCACACAAACATAAAAAAGGATCACGGATGCAGATAAACAGGACAAGTTTATAAGTACAAGGCAAAAGAACACAAAATGAGAGGAACGTTTTGAAATTATGAACACAAGCGACACACCGTTATATCACATCGGTAGATTTTCTTAAATCCGTCCGATTGTTTTGTTTTGGTTTGGCTGTAGATGTGTTCTCGTTCCTTCATCAGCCTGACCTTCTGGGACTTCATTTCAAAAGATTCGCTGCGAAGTTTATTTTGTGGGAATCTAGTGAGGACAGGTGGGACTGAGATAAATAAAAGGACAGACGAATGAATAAAGGGGGAAGAGAAGAATAAATAAGCAAATGAAGTACTTTGAGAAACGAAAAAAAAATGAATAAAGAAATCTAGAAATGAAACCTGAAACAAGCAGACACTTGCGTTGTACAGACTGCATCACCCTTCGTTGAATTATGCGAGAGTTTCGTTGTGTCATGACCGTCCATTACCGTTCATTGAAAAGACAGTTGATAGGATAATCGTAAACGAACACATATTGTTAGTACAGTAATATAATGGACGATGAAAGTGAAATCTGAGCATTGAATTCTGTCTCTAGTGTTATCAGACGACGGATGTCTGTGATAAATTCTGCTCACTTACTTAAACCGTATTTTATATTCACATCGGGAAATGCCTTTAAAAAGGTTTTCACCAAGGTATCTTTTGCAGTCCTATTCAACCATAGGACATCCTATTTAAACACTGTCACCAGGATATCTTTTGCAGTCTTAGTAAGCGTAGGAAACCCCAATAAAAATTGTCACCGGGGTATATTTAGTGAGCCCAGTCAACATAGGAAATCCAATTAAAACATTATCACCGGGTTATCCTCTGCAATCCCAGTCAGTATAGGACATTGCATTAAAACATTGTCACCGGGGTATTTTCTGCAGTCCCAATCGGCCAGAATCAAATCAACACAACAATAAGCATCCGAAAAGGATGCACACACACCCTGCGTTCCAACATTATCCCTATGCAAATGACGATATTTCTGCATCCCCCTTTTCAAAAGCTGATGCTACGTTTGATTTTCGCTCCCAGTGTGCACTCTGGCAGCTGAGGCATGTTACTGGCATAGAACCTTTCTCTCCCCCTCCTCCCCCCCCCCCCCCCCCTCCCCAGTTTGAACGATATGTTGGTCTATAATTGACCCTAAACATCACTTGCTGCGTTGCAGGGAGTCAAAGAGGGTCAGACCGGCCCAGCAGGTGATACAGTATTGTATTCTGGATCCATGGTTGATGGGTCCAATGCTCACTGGACACAGCCAGAGGTTAGAAGAGATGTTCTCTGTGGACTCAACTCAACATCTGTTCAGCCTCTCACCGTTTCCAGGTTCTTTGAATGACATTTTGCACTGATAGCCCGCCTGTGAACGCATTATACAGCACACGCGCGAACGCACGCGCGTATGCATTGACGCACACACATATACACAAACCCACGCACGCACGCACGCACGTACACACACACACACACACACACACACACACACACACACACACACACACACACACACACACACACACACACCTATCTCTCTCCAACAACACCCACCAGTTACCCCGAATCATCCCCACCAGTACCCGTACGCATATAAACGTACAAAACCACCAAACAAGAACTTCTGTGGGAAAAAAAAAAAGGACACCTAGTAAACACCTTCAATCCCAGTGTGCCCTTGGTTGAAGGTAAGTCCGTCCTGTGTCAGTGGAATGGGTTTCTAAAAAGAATCATGCAAACTTGTACTGCGCTGAGACATCATGCCCGAGGACAAACTGGACCGGTACCTTCATGACGGGGTAAAAGGAAAATAGTTGCATAAAACCGAAAGAATAGTGAGACTGAGAATTTTGAAGATACACGCAACTCCCTGGTGCAAAAACAGGAACGCAAACAGATGAAACAAGTCAAGTCAAGTCAAGTAAACGTTATTATCTCAATTTGAGAAATTAATTTGTGGTCACACACATTCACAGCAAACAAACAATAATTTAGTCACATTACCCATTTTCTCACATATGACATACATTCATACAAAGGAATTTGGATTTCAAATAAAACATCTCCTCGGTTCATAAAATCAATGGACAGGGGAATAAAACTTTGTTTAAATCTGACACTTCTGCATTTAACGATCGATATCTTCGTCCTGACTGAAGAAGGTCATACTGATTTGCAAGAACGTGGGTCTGGTCACACGCAATCTTCTTCGCTTTACAAACAACACGGCACCTGTACAGCTCACT
>JADBJO010000742.1:517500-522500 GCA_016801955.1 Conus betulinus
GACAGGAGGAATGCGAGGGGACGTTACGGCAGATACGAGGAGGAGGAGGAGGAGGAGAAGGGAGAGGAGGAAAAGCGAAAGAAGAGGAGATTAGGAGGAGAAGAGGCAGAGAGGAGAGAGCGAGTCAGAAACCAAAGGAGGAGTTGGAAGGAGGACGGAAAAGAAGGAGGAAGGCGAAGAGAACACGGAGGAATAGGAAGAAAAGAAGAAGGAGAGAGGAGGAGGAGCGCTTGAGGAGGAGGAAGGAGCTTAAGAGAGCCCAAAGGAAAACGCGCGCGTGAGGAGACTGGAGAATTCTTAAGACTGTTTCGTCTTCATCTTCATGGGCTCCATTCTCTTAGTGCAAGTCTATAACAGTGAGACGTCTTTTCAGCATTGCAAACATAAAGTTGTCTTCAGCATCACAGAATAAGACCCAGCATGCAAATGCCACAAAAAGATGGAAGGAGAGTGAGTTGTGGGTTGAGGCAGTTTGCAAGATCTCTTGCGTCCCCCCCCCCCCCCCCCCCCCCCCCTCCTCCTCTTCCCTCTCCTCTTCCCTAAATATATAAAAAAAAAAAAAGGCTAAGGGAAGATTTCGAAAAGCATGTATGATGTTTGGAATTTTACTCCTGTGAATAAGATAGGAAAACCTCTGTTGTCTTTGCAATGTTAAAGCTATGCCATGGTTAATGAGGTAAATACTTTGAACACTTGTCACCAGAGTCGATCTATTCTCTGTCTGGACTGATTCAGCTAAACGTTGGAATCACGGTTAATGAGGGAATAAGGCCTGATTTCTTTTCAGCATATGCTATGACTATCGATGGAATATAGCAAAATTATATTGTGTCCTTTGTCATGAAAAGAAGCACAACTTTTTCTTGCACAGAAAGCCACGACTAACGATCCAATAAAGCTTTTCTTTTTCAGAACGTGCCCGTGATTGATGATGCAATAAAGTGCACAGTTTGTTTCGTCTTATGCAATCTTTAATGATGCTGTGAAGCATATATTCTTGTTTTCAATCAATGCCTTTACTAAGATGTAATGCAGTTTTGTTTTGTGTCATCGCACGCCAATATTGGTGACGCAATGGATGCATAAACTGTTTCATCTTGTGCCGGAACCAACGAGAGAATAAAGCAGACTTTTTTTCATCTTACGCAATGACGAACAATGCAATAATGCATGGTTCTGTTTCATTTTGTGCCACGGCTGAGGATGCAATATAGCATACTCGTGTTTCATACTGCATCTTTTTACACCAACATGTGCCACGAGCGACCTTAGGATAGTCGCGGTGAATGTACTAACAATGGGGAAGGCAGAGAGAGAGAGAGAGAGAGAGAGAGAGAGAGAGAGAGAGAGAGAGAGAGAGAGAGAGAGAGAGAGAGAGAGAGAGAGAGAGAGAGAAAGGAGGGGGGGTAAGGGATGCTGACACTTTTTTTGACATCTGAAATCAAATACCACTTGTTTTGGCACCTACGTTGTTGGCTTTAAAACAAATCGTCACATGTTTACAAGTTCCTCTACGAGTTCTTTATACTTTTCCTTCTCTTTTTTTGACGGGGAGGGGTGGGGGGGGGGGGGTGAGAGGGTAGGGGTAGCGTTATATTGAGTCAGCTGGACCAATCGCACCTTTTAAGTTCCAGTAATCTCTGGCTGTTTACCAGCAGTTGTCTAGACATTCTTGTTGTTAATGAACTTTCACAATAATTGGCTATACACACTGTACATTTACAACTCAGAATCATTACAAGGTCTCAATGCTCAGTTTTTTTTAGTGTCCCTTTTTTCTAACAAACGTGTGTGCTCATTCTGTCAATGAAGAGCAAAATAACTGAGAATTCTTCGCAACAAGAAAATAAGACAGCAAAGAACGTAACTGTTAAGTTTGTGCCTTATGCTTTAGCGAGGGGTATATGTTGGTTAGTTACCATATGTAAACATGATTTGATTATTCCAGTTTTATATATATCAAATATTAGACACTTGTTGAGACCAGTAGAAATAAAACCTTGTGCAGGCGAGTGCTTATTTCCAAATGAAATAAAAAGTTGCCTAAATGCTTTTGGAAATGAGTTTCAATTTCTTTATGGAGCGTCCCAAATTTTCCGACATCCGTGGGAAATTGTTGCCTCATACACATTTGTAATCTCGGCGCGCTTTCTTATTTTGTAACCTATTCGCAAACAAGGAATCACTGCTTAGATTAAGTAAAATCATCAAGTGTTGTAAAGTTGTTTTAAAGATTTTTTTTTTCATACGGTCCAGGAGTCATTTGGTGTTGCAGATACTGTGTTGAATCGAGTTCTTTTATGCCTTTGCCTTTGTCTGAAACTATCCAGGCCACAGCAAGAGGTCACAGACTGATTGAACTCTGAAGCTCTCTCTCTCTCTCTCTCTCTCTCTCTCTCTCTCTCTCTCTCTCTCTCTCTCTCTCTCTCTCTCTCTCTCTCTCTCTCCTCCCTCTGTGTGTGTGTGTG
This sequence comes from Conus betulinus, assembly GCA_016801955.1. NCBI lineage: Eukaryota > Metazoa > Mollusca > Gastropoda > Neogastropoda > Conidae > Conus > Conus betulinus. Next base: position 519,969 of record JADBJO010000742.1, read on the forward strand.
TGTGTGTGTGTGTGTGTGTGTGTGTGTGTGTGTGTGTGTGTGTGTGTGTGTGTGTGTGTGTGTGTGTGTGTGTGTGTGTGTGTGTGTGTTGTGTGTGTGCGTGTGTGTGCGTGCGTGTGTACGTCAGTGCGTGCGTGCTTGCGTGCGTGCGTGCGTGCGTTGTGTGTGTGTGTGTGTGTGTGTGTGTGTGTGTGAGTGTGTGCGCGCGCGCGCGCGCGCGCGTATGTATACATGTGTGTGTGTATGTGTGTGTGTGTATGCGCACGCGCGCGCGTGTGTTTTATGTGTGTGTGTGCTTTCGACTGCTTATTGTCATTTTTTCGCGAATGTGTTTGGGGGATGGATTAGGTAGCGGCGTTTTGTGATGTGGTGGTGATTGGTCAAGTTTGTTTCTGATGCAAATTGCACCTGTTTTGATTTTTTTTGTACTCTTAGACGAGGTAATCAGCGATTAACTTTGTAATTGGCCAGTGTTATTGTTTGACAAAAAAGGAGGGAAATGGAGATCTACATTTCTCTGTAATATAAACTATAACAAAACAAAATCGACAACGTATCATTAAACGAATGAGTTGTGATTTCTTTATGAGCTAGAAAATCGCAATCGTTCATGGTCCCCCGTCTTTTTTAATATCAAGACGATGGGGGATTTGTCACCAAAGAAACAAACGATATACAATCGCTGTGAGCTGTTAATAGGATGCCAAAAGCTTTCATCAACAATATGTTTATCTTTTGAAGTTGAAAAGAAACAAAACCGATAACACATTTTGCTATAAGATGCTTCTTGTATTTGATTGATGTGATGAAAGAAATAAGATCCATACAACCACCCTTTCTTCTCCCCCGTGAGTAATTGTCTTAGGGTATATGTGAGCCTGTCATTACTCTGTTGGTATTTTCTCTGCGAGTGGTAGAAAAAAAAAATGCAGTTTGTTAGATACTGATGAGACCTGACTACCCGTTCTGTTTATGACACTGTTGCAATTCCAGCTTCAATAAGGGCGGAGCCGTAATCTCTCTCAGCTTCAAATGATCAATACAAAGCCTTCTGACTTTGAATCTTAAGTTCCCGTCGTCGTTGTGTTCACGATCCGTCTAACAAAAACCCACCATGCATTTTGATTAACTAAGTTTACTTTGTGATGGTTGATTGTTGTAGAACTTTCCATGTTTGTTGACAGGCTGTGTTGTGCCACTTTTTGGTTGTTGGTGATTTTTAAGTTAAAAAAACTACACGTATATCAAGGGATGGAGTGGGTAGGTCGGAGTTCGAGAAGCATGCAAAACAAATGCAATTTCAGAGAGTAACCTAAAAGAATGGACGACCCATCACTGTGTTGGGGCAGCTGTGACGCTCATATCAGTATTTCTTCGTGAATTGCCTGCTAGAGGTAAACACTTTGAACACTTGTCACCAGAGTCGATCTATTCTCTGTCTGGACTGATTCAGCTAAACGTTGGAATCATCTCTGTCAGTTCACCTGAGTCAGTGTTCCAGCCCACTGTAATGTCTTGATAAAATAAGAGTTTCATCCTTAATAGTGGCAATATCCACTAACTGACCTACAATGAGACGCATTTTTGTATGGACATATATACTTCGACCACAGAAGCATTGCATGGTATTTGGTATAGTTGATATATTAAATTCTTTCTGCGTTTTAGAGACGGTTTCTTTTGAGTTTTTGAATTGTGTAGTAGTACGAAAGACAGTCTGTGCTTTTTCAAGCCTCATAGGATCTTATAATGTTGTTGTTAAACATAGATTTTGAGCAAAGGGGAACTTCATCGCAAGAGGTAAGAAAGAATGAACGAAGAACGATAGAAAAAAAGAAAGAAAGAAGGTAAAAATGAAAGAAAGAAACAAAGAAAGAAAGATAAAACACAAACAAATCAACAAACAACAGAAAATAGTAGATCAATTATGGCATACGGTTTCTGTTATAACCCCTTTTCCAATGTTGTCGATATCAAGGAGCGTAAAACAAAGAAAGAAAGAAGACACAAGCAAACAAAGGAGAAAATTAGAAAACAATTAAAAACGCTTTTACCATTCAGTCGATGTCTGGGAGTGTGATAACACAACCAAAGTACAGGCATTAAAAAAAAAAAAAAAAAAGCTCGGTTCGGTGATTTCACAGAACTCTGACTGGACAAGGAAAGGAAGTGATGGGTATATGATGGCTGGTTCTGTCTCCCTCACCTCTAGCATGTCTGACGACAAGCGACAACATAAATTATATACGGGAAAGCAGGGTATAAGATATTTTTTTTTAAAACAAGAGGCATAGTCCCACTCAGAGCTAGTAACACAATTACTTTAAACAGCCACAGTCCTAAGGTGCATGCTTGATCATTATCATCAGTGAACGTTTGTGTTGATTTTAAGTTTAAATCGGCAGGCAAGAATGGGTAAGGAAGAGGCGTCACAGCATATTTGAAAACAAAGCCTGTCAAGACTGCGCCTGCTAGGACAATACTCAGCATCATTTGGAACACCAGATCTACCAGCTTCCAAATGAAAATTAG
>JADBJO010000742.1:530000-532500 GCA_016801955.1 Conus betulinus
AAGCTAAATCTTTGTTAAACGCGCTAAACCGACAGCCATTCAACAAAACACTTCACCAAAAATGTTTCGTTTCAAGGAAAACATATAACAAAATTATTATAAAGAAAAAGAGACTGTACAAAGCCAATTTAATAACTTTATTGAATAGAAGCTTGTCTGAAAATCCAAATGCAGTTTGGAAAACCTTAAAGAAATTACAAACCATGGAGACTCAAGAACACACACAACACCTACCAGTCAAAAGATGGATGACACATATTGAAAAACTAATAGGAAAAGAAGTTGAAATAGGAAATAAAGAAGTAGTAATAGAGGAGAATCAAGGGGAATAAAGATATGAAAGCAGCTCTGAGTGTCGTTCAAGTAGATTATGAGATATCAGATATAGAAATTCTAAAAGCAAACAAGAACTTAAAAAAAAAATCTCCTGGAATAGACTGGATAAGGAACGAATTTTTAAAAACTGGGATTTCAGAATTGCTACCCACATTGAAAAACATTTTTAAATTTAATGTTAAATACTGGTCAATATCTGGATTTATGGGAAAATGGGGCCTTTTGGTTCCTATTTACAAAGGAGGACACAAAACGAACCCTAGCAACTACAGGGGAATAACTCTTAACTGTTCCTTAAGCAATGTATTATGCCAAATATTAAATACTCGAATAAACAATCATTTGGAAACAAATAATCTTTTATCTAATGTACAAGCAGGTTTCAGAAAAAAAAAAAACCCACAGAACTGCAGATCATATTTTTGTCTTAAAAATGCATTAAAAAGTCTTAAAAAATGCATTAAAAAAAACACATTAAAATCGCGTAACAGCAGAATATATACATGCTTCCTCGTTCAGAAAGCATTTGATAACATTTCCCACGAAGGTTTATCAATTAAATTACAAAGATTTGGCATTCGGGGTAGATGGTTTGATTTAGTCAAAAACATGCTCAGGAATGCACAAATCTTTTCAGCTGGTAAAAATGGAGCCTGCTATTCAGTATATGTACGATGAGGAATATCCCAAGGAAACTCCTTGAGTCCAACATTATTTAATATGTTTACAAACGATCTAACAAAACAAGATTCCAACTGAGGATTCACCATCACCATCACTGGATCATTGAAAAACGTGGGGTGCCACAGCATTGTTCTCTTGATACATGGATTCTGGGCTGAAAGCCCACTGGACACAGCTAGAGGTCAGAAGAAGAGATGTTTGTGGGACTCAACATCTGTGCATCTAACTCCTTCCAGGTCCTTCGAATGACAATTAAAAACTGAATTCCCGCCTGTGAACGCACTGTGTGCGCACTTAAGCACACACACACACACACACACACACACACACACACACACACACACACACACACACACACACACACACACACACACACACACACACACACACACACACAACGCACACGCACGCACGCACGCACGCACGCACGCGCACGCACACACACACACACACACACACACACACACACACACACACACACACACACACACACACACACACATACACACGAGCGCGCATGCGCACGCACTCACTCACATCCCTCGCCTTCCCCCATACACACACCAATGCCTGCCAGTCTTCTCACACACACACATACAAACATACAAAACCACCAATCAGCAACTCAAGGGAATCTCTTTAGTAAACACATTTAGTCCCATTCCGCCTTCGGTTGAAGACTGATCCATCGTGTGTCAAAGGAATGGATTTCTAAAAAGAATCATGCACACATGTATCGTGTTCAGATTACATCACTGAAGACAAACTGGATCGGGTACCTTCATGATGGGGTACAAAAAAAATTGTATGAAAAAAATATAGAATAGTAAGACTGAGAATCAGAAGACAAAGATCCACCCAACTCTCTTGTTTACAAACATAAAAGCAAACAGATAGAATCGAAAACAACACTACGAAGCACACTGGTACATTAAGCGAAGAGATAAAAGAGAAACAAACAAAGGAAAAAAAAAAAAACAACGTGACCGTGTGCTGAATCCACACAGATGCGTGTGTACACAGAGAAGAAAAAAAAAAGAACAGTGTGGCCCTGCGCTGGGTATGTTAACACAGCAAGCATCACTGAACCTTGTAAGACCTTGGGGCTATGCCAGAAAAAAAAGAAAAAACAAAAAAAGGGACGCTTCTGTCAGGGGGTAATAAAGGGAATTTCATCTACTTTTTTGGAAGAAACAGCCGGGAGTGGGTGTGGGGGGGGGACGACTGGACTGGCGTGTTGAAGCCATCTGTCATATCCTGTGAGGGAGATAAGTCACACAGTTCTTTTTTCTTCCTCTATTGCCAAAATGATCCAAAACAGATTAAGACCGACGGACTGGAGATCGAAATGGTCGTTATTTTTACATAACACTGTCCTGCTGGTGTTGAACAAAAACAGTCATCTATGAGAGTAAAATTGGTCTCCCATACTGGTGTAAACAGAAAGACCATCAACATAGTAATATTGTTTTGCTGATGT
>JADBJO010000742.1:537500-542500 GCA_016801955.1 Conus betulinus
TCAGCTTAACCATCACGAACGATGGGTTAAAGCCACATTGTATTGTATCCTTTGTAATGACTTTCAATGAATTGAAGCACAACGTTTATTGAAATGAGAGCCATGACTAACAATGCAATAAATCATGATTTTGCTTCAGCAACATGCAATAACTGACGACAAAAATTAAAACGGCACATTTTTTTTCATCGTTTCATCTTGGGATGGGGCTAGAGGTGAAATAAAAAACAATTTTGTTTCATCTTATGCTCTGACTAACTATTCCTTAAACCATAATTTTATGTCATCTTACGCCGAATCTGATAACGCAATGGTGCATCTTTTATTCAACATGTACCAGGAGAGATATTCTGAAGGAAAAGATGGGATAAATGGGCAGATGGGGAGTGTGTGTGTGTGTGTGTGTGTGTGTGTGTGTGTGTGTGTGTGTGTGTGTGTGTGTGTGTGTGTGTGTGTGTGTGTGTGTGTGTGTGTGTGTGTGTGTGTGTGTGTGTGTGTGTGTGTGTGTGTGTGTGTGTGTGTGTGTGTGTGTGTGTGTGTGTGTGTGTGTGTGTGTGTGTGTGTGTGTGTGTGTTGTGTGTGTGTGTGTGTGTGTGTGTGTGTGTGTGTGTGTGTGTGTGTGTGTGTGTGTGTGTGTGTGTGTGTGTGTGTGTGTGTGTGTGTGTGTGTGTGTGTGTGTGTGTGTGTGTGTGTGTGTGTGTGTGTGTGTGTGTGTGTGTGTGTGTGTGTGTGTGTGTGTGTGTGTGCATGTGTGTGTGTGTGTGTGTGTGTGTGTGTGTGTGTGTGTGTGTGTGTGTGTGTGTGTGTGTGTGTGTGTGTGTGTGTGTGTGTGTGTGAGACGATACAAAAATGAATGTGTAGTAGTAATATTGACAGGTAGTGGGTGGGCTTTATTTCCTTCTTTTTTATTGCCTTCAACATCTGGTAATACTATTTTGAAACTTGAGTTTTGTGTAAAAGAGAACCTTCATTGCTAGGGACAAGAAGGAAAGGAAACTGTAAAGAAAGAAAATAACCAACCAACAAACAAACGAACATAGAGAAAATAAGATACAAACAAACAAAACAGATTAAAACAATTATATGGTATGGCTCTTACTACAAACATTTCCCATTCTGTCGGTGTCTGGGAGTGCGAGAACTGAACCGAAGTATGAGCACTGACACAAATGACTCGGATCAGACCTTTCACAGAACCAACACTCGACAAGGAATGGGAGTGATACGAATGTGGCGGGCGCTTCTGTCTTCTCCAGCCCTGTACGTCTATAGCCAATGAAACAGCAGAACTTCTACACGAAAAGTGAAACAGTTTTCAGGATGTTTGAAAAATTGATGCATAGTCTAGTCAAAACGCGTAGTAAACCGAAACCGCCATAGCCCTAGGCTGCCGCGTCAAATCATTATCCTCAGTGAATGTTTTGTAGCAGTGGTTACTTCAAGGTTGGGCTGACACGAGGGAATTAAGGAGAAGACTTACAACATATGTGAAAACAAGGCTCGCAAAGACTATGTCTGCCATAACAATAATTGGCATCATTTGAAACACCAGGACTACCAGCCTCCAACTGATAGTCAAATTTATAACTTACAACTGCTGGAAAGTGATTTAACAACTCCATAAGGGAATATACGACGGTAACTATGTCCATAAGGCAACACCAGCGATTGCAGACAAGAACGTCTGGAAGTGATCAAACTTCATGTGCATTCCTGATATCACCATTGCCATAGCTCTTTGTCCAAAGCTTCTCCTCGGCTGCTGCTGAACGGGAGAAACCCAGAAGCAGAACGAGGGAAATAAAATAAAAAAAAATACTTTACAGCCTGGCGATAGAACAAACTTAAATGGTTCTCTTAGCTGGCGGTACAGTATCTTTTCATTTGTTGTTCTATCAGTGTCCACCTGCAATCACCTCACTTTGAAACCAGAACGAAGTCTTGGACAGACGGTTGAAAGGATTGATCTAATAACAGCCCTATAAGCAACAGCACATGACTGATAACAAAACATCAGGGTGATGCCAGGCAGCCTAAAACCTCTGTCAAGATACCCCCTAGGTATTTCCATAAGTTAGCAACAACAACGATAATTATGATAACGAGTTGTGTCGATTTTTATGAAACAACAACAGCACTACGAATCATACCAATGCGATTCTTCTTTTCATACAAGGCAGCAAATGTTTCATCATAAAGAGATGAGTAAGAATTGATAGGGAAAAACAACAATATTTCCTTTTCAGAGACGTTGTCAGTTCTCAGATGTCAACCTTAGCAAGAAAAATTATGATAAAGATTGTTTACCCTGAGCGCGGACACACACACACACACACACACACACACACACACACCACACACACACACACACACACACATACACACACACGCACACGCACACACACACACACACACCACGCGCGCGCGCGCGCGCACGCACATACGGTCGCACGCATGCGCAGACACAGACAGACACAGACAGACAGACGAATAATACACACACACACACACACACACACACACACACACACACACACACACACACACACACACACACACACACACACGTACGCACGCACGCACGCACGCACGCACTAAAAGTCCTGCGCCTTCTCAGAAGTTTGTGAGTTAACTCGTAGCTTTCACTAAAGTGGTAAGTCTTCACTTCAGTTTTGAAGATGTCCAGGGTTTGACTGTTGCTGTGAGGGTTTGGCAGAGAGTTCCAGATAGCAAGAACTTGACAATAAATGATCTTTGGCCACACGATTTTAGATTGTTTTGTGGGATACACATTAGCGGCTTTTTTTACTTCATCAGTTTGATATTGTTTTCTTTTGTTTTACTTCAAACTTTTGATTGTTAATGGACATTACTTTTGACGCCTTTAAACGTGGTATGAAGCAGACACTGATAGTACAGATCGAAAACACCAATAACATTGAAATAAAAGTTAGAGAATCAAACTTCCAATAGTCATCTCATTTTCCATGCTTTGTAAGGAAACAAAATGACAAGTACCACAGAGAGCACCACATGGGACAATTATGCAAATGTAACGTTTGCGTGGATAGATTTATGGCTTCAGACATATCTACCATTCCAAAGAATCCACCACCTAATCTTTAAATTTGCCTCACCTTTCGTCTTGATGTTTGGAATCTTCGGAAATTCCATGGTGGTCTTGATCATGTACCGTTTTACCGAATCCAATTTTTGGTGTATTTTTCCAGGTCCTAGCCTGGTCTGACCAGATTCTTTTAATGGCGGGACTTCTGCCGTTTTGGCTGCACTTTGCGTTTGACACACCAATACTTGGAGGACTGAGTACCCTTCTGTGTAAAGTGACAAAGATGTCGGTAACAACTACAGGATCTTTGTCAGCCTGGGTGCTTGTGGCTCTCACCATGCAAAGAGCGGCGTCTGTGCTGTGGCCACATCGTATGGCGCTGTGTGGACGAGGAACAAGTCGAGAACTGTCACCGTTGTTTTGGTGGTCGTCAGTGCTATTTCCAACTGTCACTATCTCATTGGATTTGTTGTTGATGAAAAAGAGTGTGCAGGCCTTATTGCAAAATGTTGTCTTGTCACTGAATCAAAAGCGCATAAATGGTTTGTCTACTACATTTCTCCTTGGAAGCACCTCGTTGAATTTTCTCTTCTCCCTACCACTCTGTTAATCATCATCAGCAACACCGTTCTTCTCCGGAAACTTGTTGCCTCCATCAGATCAGGCAAGGATCTTCCTGTGCAGCAAACTACTCAGAATTCCAGAGAAAAGAAGGTATCGTCATTGATTGTCACCTTACTGACTATAAGCGCTTCGTTTTATCTCTTGACTACACCAATGCCTGTGTTTTTTAATTGCAGCCAATCTTCTTGACCCTACAGCAAAGGCAGCGGACCCTGTTGTTATTGGACGATATCGTATCTTTGAGGCCACAAGCCAGATACTGTGGTATTCCAACAGTGCTGCCAATTTCTATTTGTACTGTCTGACCGGTAGGAAGTTCAGGGCAGTTTCGAAACATCGCATCTAGACTTTTCAGTCTTTCTGGAAGACGAAGAAAGTCACGTATTCACACACATCTGTCCGATCATCGACAGTGGCACCACGTAGCGCTGGTGAAGCCATGGACGCGATGAAGAGCAAGGGCAGGTTGAAGGATATCAACTACAGTGATTTTTAGTACGGTACCTAAAGCTTCGTTATGAGGACACATCGAACATGGAATTGTAGGGAATACAGGGAGGCCATTTTTTATCTGGAGTTTTTAAGAAAAGAAAATGGGAATGCTCGGCTGTTTTCTTCTTTTTAAGAACTTGAGGGAGGTGGGTGTTGTGGTGGTGGTGGAGGAGGTGGTGGTGGTGGTGGTGGCGGTGGTGGTTGTTGCTGTGGTTGTGGTGTTTCAAGTGGTCTGGATATTTCTCCCATGCCTTGGTTTCTTTTGAGTTCTGCTAATTGGCACACAAGCTGTATACTGTCTTTCTGCCTGTCTCGTCCGTGATTTTCCACGTCCTAGCCAAGTGCCTGTTGTGTCCTTGACCGCGCATTAAATGGGTTTTGGGGATTTTCAGATCGCAGCAGAGTGTTGAAAGATTTTGAGATCACAGCACAGTGTAGACTCTGGAAATTGAAATCTCTCTCTGTTACTTCACCACCACCCCACCACCACTACCAACGCCTCTACCAAATTACCATCGCTCCAGAACTTGGAAGACATTGTCAAGAATGGCCAGAAGGCAAAACCAACGCAAGAATTCAGATGCAGGTAGAAGACCTTTGCACAAAAGACTATTATTCTAATATACATTGACGGTTCTGTCACCAAAGATAAGTCAGGTTGGGGATACACAGTGAAGCAAAATGGCCGAACTGTCCAGGAAGACAATGGTGCGCACAGTTTAACAACTTCAAGTCTAACAATGGAGGTAGAAGCAGTGACACAAGCATTCCACTGGCGTTCATCCACAAACCAGTTTCAAACGCAACAATCCATGAT
>JADBJO010000742.1:547500-550000 GCA_016801955.1 Conus betulinus
TTTTCAACATGATTTGGCCAGGGAAAGAGGAGTCTTAAAGTCCTCTCTAATCAAGTCACAAACCGACGTACGACCAATTTTAATGTTTGTTTGTTTCTTTTTTAAAGAAACGAATATGTGGCAAGAACATAAACTCTACTCTAGATAATCTGGATAACCTGTGAAATCTTATAAAAAAAAAAAAAAAAAAAGCAAAAGACATGACAGTAAGACAGAAAAAATGTGCATTTTGTTTCGACGATGTGTTTTCTCTGACTAGATAATGGATTCAGATAAACAACGCAATACAACTTTATAATTACAAGGCAAAACAACACAGCAAGAAACAAAAGTGTTGAAAGTACAAGAACAAGCTACATATCCGGTTTTTACCACATCGGTAGAATGCCTGTAATTCACTCGACTTTTTTTTTTTTCCGCAACTGATGTTTCCAAGTTCCGCTATCAACCTGGCCTTCTGGAGCTCCATTTTAAAAGATTCATTGCGGAGTATATTTGTGGTCGTCCAGTGAGGGCAGGTGGGTCAGAGATAACAAACCAGACAGATGAATGAATAAAGAACACATGAAGAAGGAATGAATTACTTTGAAGAACATACGTAAAACAGAAAAAAAAAAAAAACAAACATAGAAATTTTGAAAGAAAACCCTGAAACAAGCACAACCTTACACTGTACAGACCATCTCACCCTTCATACAAATTGTACATTTGTATGATTGTGTCTTTACTGTTCACAGATTGTCACAGCTTTGGGTTTGAATCATGTTCAGACGTTATCCCATTTATGATACACTGATTAATCCACATGTGTATACATGCTTAGATTGTTCACATGGTTAACCTCTGGTTTAAACAGTCTGAAACCAATGTCACCATGTCAACTTACTGAAGCTGACACATAGTTCATTAAAAGACAGTCAATAATATAATCGTAAACAAACATTATTAGCTGATAAAGTAACACACTGAAACAATGAAAGTAAAACCTACGTACTGACTTCTCTATCCTAAGTGTCTCTGATGACAAATGTTTTCAGTGATATCTGCTCACTTGCTTAAACTGTTTTTAGTATTAACAATAAGCAGTCTCATTAAAATACTGTTATCAAGGTATCTGGCAGTCTTTGGCAGTCTTCGCAAACATAGGGAAATCCCATTATGCTATTGTCACCCGGGTATCTTTTGCAATACTAGTAAGCATAGGAAATTCCATTAAAAATCGTCACCAGTGCTTGCAGTGCTAGCAAGTATAGGAAATCCGATTACATTTGTCACCAGGATATCTTTTGCAATCCTAGTCATCATAGGAAATGCGATGAAAAATTGACACCAGGTGTACTAGTCAGCATAGGAAATTGCTATAAAACATTGTCACCGCAGTATCTTTTGCAGTCCTCCCATTCGGCCAAAACCAATCCACACAACACTAAGTATATGAAAGAATGCACACATCCTCCCTATGAAAATGGCGATGTTTCTGCATCCCTTTTAAAAAGCTGATGCTATGACTGGTCCTCGCTCTTGGTGTACACGTCGGTAGTTGAGCAAATTTACTGTAGAAAATCCCTACATTTTAGCGATATGTTGGTCTATAATTGATGCGGCACAGCCTTTGGCACGTTGGAGGGCGACGACACAGAGGGCCTCACTGGCCTGTAGATGCTACAGCATTGTTCTTTTGATCAATGGATTCTGGGCTGAAAGCCCATTGGACTCAGCTAGAGGTTAGAAGAAGAGATGTTTGTGGATTCAACATCAGTTCAGCCTCTAACTCCCTCCAGGTCCCTTCGAATGACAATTTGAACTGAATTCCTGCCTGTGTACGTATGAGTGCAGTGCGCATGCATACACGTATGCACACACACACACACACACACACACACACACACACACACACACACACACACACACACACACACACACACATACACACACACACACACACACACACACGCACGCACGCACGCACGCACGCACGCACGCACGCACACACACACACACACCAACGCTCTCACACACATCCGCCACCCCCCACACTCACACACACTGATTCCCCCCAACCCTCCCACCCCAACGCACACAAGCAGCATACTAAACACCAAACAACAACTTGAGGGGAAAAAAACACCTTAGTAAACGCCTTTAATCCCATTCCGCCTTGGGTATAAGATAGTCCATCGTGTCATTGAAATGTATTTCTAAATGAATTGGTTTCTAAAAAGACAATCAAATACCTTCATGATCCGTTACCAAACAAAAAACAAACAAACAAAAAAACAAATAAAAAAGCAAACAAAAAATAGCTAGCTACAATCTCGAAGAGTGAGTCTGAGAATTAGAATATAAAATTACCCGCGACTCTCTTGTGCACGACGTATAAGCAAACGGAATCGAAAACGACACTACGAAACACAGTTATACATTACGCGAAGAGGATAAAAGCAAACAAACAAACAAAAACGAACGAACGAACGAACGATGAAGCGATGTAACCAGCTGC
>JADBJO010000742.1:558098-565598 GCA_016801955.1 Conus betulinus
AACGAAAATCTGTTGTGTTTATTAGTTTGATCGTCGTTATTTTTGGTACACAAATCCATGAAGAGTGTGTGCATCTGACGGTGATGGTGGATTGGTGAAAAGGTTAGTGGATGGAGCGAAAATTAGTTTTTCAAAATTAGTGGAAATTAATGAGGTGTGTGGTCAAAAAGACATGAACACATGAAAACATTGGACTTGAAAATTCAAGCTGCGCTCTAAACATCCCGGATCTGGTTACACTCAGCAAACTACAGGCACCTGAAAAGATGTCACAAAACATGTCTGCTGTACATCAAATAAACATCATGCACTTTATGGATTGGCGCTTTGCGCAAATGCAGCAGAGTTTGCAAGTACATATTGCTGGAATAAAAGAAAACATCGACGGGAAATTTTCTGATCTAGAAAAAACAACATTGGACGTTTTTTTTTGCAGAAATCAGTGAACTGAAAGACAGTGTTGCCATCAATGTTGGTGATATAAAGGAACTAAAAGAAGACAAGAATCTCATGATGGAAAGACTTGATCTCTTGGAGAGGAAGTTAGAGGCAGCAGAACAGGATTCAAAAGCCTGCAACCTCAGATTCCTCAATGTGCATGAACAAGAGTGGGAGGATGAACGAACCACTACCCAAATCATCATTGATGCGCTGAACAACCACACTAACGGCGACAACTGGCAACATGACGACATCGCCAGGGCGTATCGCATCGGCAAACCATGGCTTCACAGAAGTGACCCTCGACCCATCTTGGTCCAGTTCTGTCGGTGGGCAGACAAGATGGCTGTCCTGGGAGACAAGGACCTCAGAGACACCTGAGGACTAGCGGCATCAGGGTGGCTTCCGACCTTACCACAAGACAAAGAGAGATGGTGGAGTTTCACCGCGGACTTGGCAAGATTGCCTATATTTACAGCGGGAAGCTCCACGTCAGAGACAGACTCCAACCGATGTCTTCCCAGGACGACACTGAAGGACAATCCTTTTCAGCCCCGCGGGAACGTGGAGACACACTTGGCCTCGACTACGAACCCGTGAGGGCAGTGAGTACAACAGTCACAGAGGTGTCCGTCAACCTGGTGACAAACAACCACAAAGAAACAAACGCCACTACCAGGAACTCTCAGACAGGAACAATGCTGCTCGGACCCAGGACAATTTCTCATTTTTTCGAAAAGCAGTCAGGCACCAATCGTAGTCCCCCACGCCGTTACCAGTATGCGAGAAGCCGCAGTCAACATGGACAGGTGAGAGCAAGCAACCATCGGCTGGGGATCAAATGACAATTCAAGAGGTCAGGACAGAAATGATCGTGTGCCTATTGTTCCGGTACACGTTCCTACAGTGACGTGGCCAGGAGAAATGTTTCTGAGCACCAGAGAGGGTTGTTATGGTGAAAGACTCTGCCAGCAGAACCAACTCTGATGCTTCAGGAGGAAACAGACAAAAACCTCAGTGTTCGAACGGTCTGCAGAGGTCCGAGTTAGCGCGACCACGACCCCTTCTGAGGAAAATGATGTCACTGAAGACGACCACAGTGATAATCAACACAGAACATCTATGAACGGTGGTTCAGATGTAGTGAACTCTGACGATGAAGACTTTATTTCACAGAACAAAGACAAAATTGGAACAGACGTTGAGGACGAAGACAGATACAGGGAAAATACAAGAGCCGTTGACATGATGACAGACCATAGTTTTACGCCAGAACATAACAGCTCAGCAGAACTAAAACATTTCTGATCAGTACAGCAAATCCATTGATCCAGCTGAAGATGTCCATTCCTATTGTCTTTCACAAGATACAGAACAAACTGAAACAAACACAATCCTGGGTCAACAGAACAAGACAAACAAGTCATCTTCAGAAGATGGCCCTAGCCAAAAAGACAGATGACAAACCAACAGACAAAGATGACAAGCAAGACAGGGGACGGACACAAGACAGGAGAGTTAAGGGATCGAGAACAGAACAAGAATCTCGGCCCTTGGCTCGTACTCCACGACCCGGCGAGCTGCATCCAACCCCCAAACTGGTCATCAGAACAAAAAACAAAAGTACTGAAAGACAGCACACTCAAAGCAATATCGTGGATTCTTTCAAAAAGGCTGAGTCCGGGAACCAACCAAAAGAGACAGCCAAACCCCAGCCCCCCAGGTCTATGTCCAGAGAGAAAAGAGTTTCGGGAGATAATAAATAGGAAACGGGCCGGGCCACGATACATGAAAATAAATCCTTGACAAATGAGGGTAAAAAAAACTTAAAGGTTCAGGAATTAATCCTACGACTGGCACTCCAAACCAATTTTGTGAACAAAATTTAAGTGGGGATAAAAGCAATGTTTCATTTCTAAATTATAATGTTAACGGGCTTCTTCAAAAGTTAGATAACACTGATTTCATTAATTTCATCATTTCGTTCGACTTTATCTGCCTTACTGAAACGTTCATTGGATTTAACTTCGAATCAGTACTTTTTAAAGATTTTATAATATTTACGTCAAAAGCAAAGAAACTCTCTCAACAAGGGAGGTACTCTGGTGGAGTCATAGTTATGATTAGAAAACGTTACGCTGATTTCATAGAAAGAATTCAGACAGACCAGGAAAACGTTGTAGTTTTGAAGATTCGCAGAGACTTATTTTGCACGGACAAAGATGTAATGTATATTTGTTCTTATATCCCCCCACATGACTCAACATTCTGGAAGACCCAGCAGGGTACTTTTGGGTTTGAACTATTAGAACAGTGCTTAACAGACTTGTATGACACTTATGATGAGTTCTACGTGTTGCTGAATGGGGACCTGAATGCAAGAACTGCAGACAAAAATTACTCTTTTTTGATGACAGACAGAAACGAACGATTTCGATCCAACATTCCCAGCTCATAATAGCTTTCCAAGAAAATCACAAGACAGTTATGTAAATAATTTTGGTGACCAACTCATTGAATTATGTGACATGTTTGATTGTATTATATTGAATGGATTGAGTGAATCAAATTTTGATGATACTGTACATATATAGGAGCTTCCGGGGAAAGTACAGTTGACTATTTTCTTGCATCCATTGATTTATTTTCATCTATCATTTCATGTCTTTTGATATTGAGAATATGATTGAATCGGATCATCTGCCAGTTAGTCTGAAAATAGAAATAAGTAAAAAAGATAATGATTGCTATCCTGATACGCAACCATCTCAAAACAACAGAGAAGGAAAGATTTGCTTGGAATAAGGATTATGAAGATGAATTTGTCAAATCATGGGAGAGTGGAGACATACAAAACAAATTACGTAAAGCAGCAAATAATTTAGACAACGATGTTGATAGCTCCTTGGAAACATTTGTGCAATGCTTAAAAGAATCTAGCAAATGTATGTTGAAACGCAGCGGTACATACAGGAAGAAAAGGTCTGAATGGTTCGACGATGAATGTCGCAAAGTCAAAAAAGAAACTAGGAGAAAATTGAACTATTTCAGAGCATTACGCAAAGAATCCTCAATTCAGAAAGAAGAAATGAAAACTAAGGTTGAAGAAGCCAGAGTTATATATGTCGATGCAAGGAAGAAGTATAAACACTTATTAAGGATGAAAAAAACAAGATTTTAGAAAACACAAATTAGAAATACTAACCAAGGAAATTCATAATTCGTCGGAATTTTGGAGGCATCTTAGAACATGGGATGCACAAAAAGACAAAGAATTATTAATGACATTAGTATTGATGAATGGTTTAATCATTTCAAGACAGTTTTTCAAAACAGCAATGAAGAAGGCGAAAGGGACCACCAGATTGAAACGGATGTGTTAGACGAATCAGAACATGATTTAAATATTGCGTTTTCGGAGAAAGAAGTTAAAAAAGCCATAGATAAACTAAAAACAGGGCAAAGCTAGTGGAATTGATGAAATTTCTGCCGAAATGCTGAAGCTAGGTGGTAAGAGTGTTCAGCTGTTTCTGACAAAACTATTTAATACAATTTTTGACAAAGGTATCTATCCCAGGGAATGGTCTAAAGCTCTTATAATCCCAGTATTTAAAAAAGGTGACCCTGAAAATGTCGATAATTACAGAGGAATCTCTCTTCTGAGTATTATATCTAAATGCTATATACTACTATACTAAATTCACGACTGTATACCTGGTTAGAAAGCAATAATGTAATTTCAGAATGTCAAGCAGGATTCCGGAAAAATTATTCGACTGTGGATCAGATATTTACTTTATATGCCTGTTCAGAACTGTTTGAGTAAAAAAGGTAGGAAACTATACGCTTTTGTAGACTTTAAAAAGGCTTTTGATTCTGTTCGACATGATAAACTTTTGCATTGTATTAAACAACAGGGCGTGAAGGGTAAATTTCTGGCGTCACTTAGAGCTATGTATTATTCTTTGCTATCCTGTATTCAAGCAAATCAAGAACTCTCCGAAATGTTTGAAACTCCTGTTGGAGTTAGACAAGGATGTGTTCTAAGTCCTACGTTATTTTCAATTTTCATAAACCAGTTAGCAAACCAAAAATAAATGAAAAAGGTAAACATGGAGTTAGGTTACTTCCGGATATCACTGAATTATTTATATTACTGTTTGCTGATGATGTCTCATTGATATCTACTACACCAAGTGGCCTACAAAATCAGTTGAATGTATTAAAGACCTGTTGTAATAACATGAAACTAGCTGTAAATATCAACAAAACTAAAGTTATAGTATTTAGAAAAGGAGGATATTTAGGGAAGCATGAGAAATGGTTTTACGACGGTAACAGACTGGAAGTTGTGAATAATTATTGCTATCTAGGGTTTAATTTTACCACTATGATCAGTGCAAAACAGGGTACCCTTCATTTAACAACTAAGGCTAAAAAGGCAGTAGTTCAACTCAGCAGAATCTTTACAAAATACAGGGAAATGACGGATAGTACTTTTTTCAAGGTATTTGACACCAGAGATTCAACCAATCTTGATGTATGCTGCAGAAATATGGGGATTTCACAGATTAGAACATTTAGAAAAAGTACACATGCTAGCATGCAAAAGATTTCTGGGTGTTCCAGGAATTACGCCAAACAAAATGGTTTACGGAGATTTGGGTCGATATCCTTTGTACATTAATTCCTACGTCACTTCTTTACGATACTGGTTTAGACTTTTACAAATGAAAGCTGAAAGGTTACCTCAGAAAGCATATTTGATGCTGTTGGAATTAGACAGATCTGGAAAACAGTGCTGGGTCTCAAAGGTAAGAGAAATCTTGTGTTCAACAGGTTTTTTATTTTTGTGTGGTTACAACAAGGTGTTGGAGACGTTAAAATGTTCCTAAATGTGTTTAAACAAAGGCTTATTGATATGTTCATTCAAGAATGGACTGGCACCATACGAGACCGTGAGAGATACGAATGTTATAGCAATTTTAAGTCTGTTTTTGAAAAGGAGATATATATCTTTGGATACGAATACGTACTGTTTCCGCGTTGCCATTACGAACAAGGTTTAATTTGCTTCCACTGAATAACAACCTGCATCGCTATAGTAAAACAGAAACGGACAAAGCGTGCCATTTTGCCGTGATCAGGTAGAGAATGAGCAACATTTTTTATTTCAATGCTCCCTCTATCAAGACCTAAGAAGTAAATTTCTCAAAGAATTCGCCAGTTGTCCTCTTCATTTGCTTCTTAAGGTATCCAGTGCTTCGCACAGACATAGCCTGCAGTGCATATATGCAATACTATGCTCCTCCCCCCCGTTCCTACCCACTCCCCCCCCCCCCCCCCCCCCCCTTCCCTTTGTACCTTGTATTGTGGCCCAAGGCCGATGTACATTAAAGCTTTTCTTGAGTTCTGAGTAAAGCTGAGTTCTCTCTCTCTCTCTCTCTCTCTCTCTCTCTCTCTCTCTCTCTCTCTCTCTCTCTCTCTCTCTCTCTGTGTGTGTGGAGGACAGCAGAGAGAGCTGGAGGAAGACAGTGAGACAGACAGACAGACAGACAGACAGAGAGAGAGATGCACCTAACAAGAAACATAGACGTCTGCCTCATTTGACATAATCTTAATACCTTCGAAATACAGGTCTTCAGTTCATCATGTCGTTTTGTTGCTGTTGTTATTGTTGTTGATGTCTTTTTTTTAATAAAGAAATCATGTGAGTCACATAACGGTCTGTTTATATTTTGAAAATCTCTCTCTCTCGCTCTCTCTCTCTCTCTCTCTCTCTCTCTCTCTCTCTCTCTCTCTCTCTCTCTCTCTCTGTTGAAAAGAGCTTTTTGTAGGTTAATCACACCATTGTGTTCGGTTTCCTCAGCCACACATTTGATTTATTAAAGAGTTTACTGGGCGAAAAATCTTCATTCATGCTGAAGCCCAGGTTGCCATGGGAGACAACCATGCGTGTTCTTCTTTTCAAACAGTAGTGTTATCGCGGTTTTTGTCCCTTCATCCGCATTAGTTGAAGGGTGTGTGAGTGTGTGTGTGTGTGTGTGTGTGTGTGTGTGTGTGTGTGTGTTGCGTGGGATGCTGGGTTTTTTTTTTTCATTTCTATGTACATATGAGGAGGACGGAGGTTATGCAGGGAATGGAAGACAAAAAAAAAAAAACGAGGCTGAGAGAGAGAGAGAGAGAGAGAGAGAGAGAGAGAGAGAGAGAGAGAGAGATTCTAAAAATACATAGTCTGACATCGAAGGAGCTGAACTACATCCACGAATTCTCTCTCTCTCTCTCTCTCTCTCTCTCTCACACACACACACACACACACACACACACACACACACACACCACACACACACACACACACATGGACGTGCCTCTGTGATTATTACCAACATACTTTTGATGTCATCAGACATGACGTCAACATGTCAACGTCATCTCCTTAATTAATTTCAAAAGTGATGTCAAGTAAATCCGCCAGTTAATATGGACAGACAAATTACAAGACAAAAACACGACGAGTTTCGACCTCGTAGATCATCTTCAGGTGAGTTAGATAGCATTCAGGACAATGAAAACAAAGAACGAGCAATTCTGTTCTCGAATTCGGGGCAAGGTGGGCATTGACTTTAGTATCACGCTGTTACAGGTTTTTTCTTAAAAGGGTTTAAGTACAAGAGACAGGATGATTTTGCAATCATATTAACTGGTGAGCATGCCTTTGCCTGTTCGACCATTCAGAAGCGATCAGCTGAGTTCAAACGGCATAAAGCCTCCAAGACAACCATTGCTATGGAAGAAAAAAGACCGCTGCTTCCACAGAAACACATCACCAAGGACCACTGGACATTGTCAATGCAGACAAGAAAACCCACATCCCACACACCACATCCAGCACTTGGAGCACCTCTTTTTTAGGCGTTGAGGCCATTCTAAGAAAAAACAAAAACAAAAACAAAACAAAAACCACCTAGGCATGATCTAGTTGCAAAGTGAGGCGACTCCAGGCGGAAATCTAAACAAATTAACACAAAAAAAATTAACTTATAGGGCTCAGCTGAAAAA
>JADBJO010000742.1:570598-573381 GCA_016801955.1 Conus betulinus
TCTTTGCTGTTTGTGTTGTTGTTTTTCTTTAATTTAATTTTCTTTTCTTCTTCTTCTTCTCTTCTTCTCTTCTTCTCTTCTTCTCCTCCTTCTCCTCTTCTTCCTCCTCCTCTTCTTCTTCTCTGTTCTTGTTCCTCTTCTCACAAAAGTGCTTTTTCTTCTTCGAAGTTTCTTTATTTTCTTCTTACACTGTATACTGTGTTGTTGCTTTTTTGTCACAAAAGTGCAAAAAATTTGACTCGAATTTGAGTGATTTATTTGCAAAGTACGGTTGTATACTGACATTATATTTTTGCGACATTTTTCATGGTCTAAATAGTACAAAATAATTACATGTTTTGATTTATTATATTTATTTGCAGAGTGATTGCCGTGGTATAAGACTGTCGTTATAATGAATGTTTCATATACACTCATTTGAAATGTTCTTGCGGATGTCTGACATCATGTAAGATTTTTCTTTTTCCTTTTCCGTATTTTTAATTTGTCGTGATTTTAGATATGTGTGTGTGTGATGTGTGTGTGTGATGTGTGTGTGTTGTGTGTGTGTGTGTGTGTGTGTGTGTGTGTGTGTGTGTGTGTGTGTGTGTGTGTGTGTGTGCGCGTGTGCGCGCGTGTGTGTGTGTGTGTGTGTGTGTGTGTGTGTGTGAATGTGTGTGTGTGTGTGTGTCTGTGTGTGCGTGAGCGCTCGCGAGTGTGCGCGCAGTTTTGTATTGCGTTTGTGTCTGTGTGTGTGGTGCACAATGTTATATTGTGTGTGCGCGCGCGCGTGAATATGTTTGTGTATGTGTGCGTGCGCGCACATGAGCGCATGAACATCTGTATATGCATATGCTATGTTTGTGCATGAGTGTGTTTTTGCGCGCGCGCGTTTGTGTGTGTGACTGTGGGAATATGTGTGTGTGTGTGTGTGTGTGTGTGTGTGTGTGTGCGCGCGCGCGCGCGCGCGCTTTATGGTAGAATAATGTTGGCCTTTTTGCAATGAAGCGAATACTTTAACAACATGCATGGTTTGATGCGATGATGTATTAAAAATCCATGAGCGCCAACCGCACCCCCCGGCCCGCTCCCTCTTCCCCTTCCACTACCCTCCCCCTCCTTTTCGGTTTTTTTTTTTTTTTTTTTTTTTTTTTTTTTTTTTTTTTTTTTCCGTCGTCAACCACCTCTCGCTGAGTGCCCCTTCACTTCTCTTCTAGTTGTTGTGAGCACGTGTTCAGATGCGTATTGAAAGACAGGTGTTATATTTTCCTTCCGTTCTTTTTGCCCGGAACGGATCCACCGAATAACTTAATTTGTTGTATTTCTTTTACGATTTTCCATGTTAATGTCTATTGTGTATGTCTTGTTTTTAGTTGACAAATTTTGTCTTTTCAAGTTTTTTTTTGTTTTCGGGATTGCCTGTTGCCGATCTCACAGTGTGCCGTTGAGTATGGCTGTACAAAAAAGAAATCATGCTCTGAATATGGTAAAAGATTCTGCTGCGGAGCAGCTGCTGTTTCGGGTTTAACCTTTTACATTCTAATTCTTATGTGTATTTTGCTTCAACTTTGCTTGTCAGAATGGCGATGTGTCAAAATGTTGGCGTGTTAGATATGA
Source organism: Conus betulinus (assembly GCA_016801955.1). Lineage (NCBI taxonomy): Eukaryota > Metazoa > Mollusca > Gastropoda > Neogastropoda > Conidae > Conus > Conus betulinus. Next base: position 572,195 of record JADBJO010000742.1, read on the forward strand.
ACGGTTTGTCTTAGTATGAGCTGTAAAATTACCATTGCTTCTATGAACTGTCAGGGTTTGGCCAATCCACAAAAACGAAGAGATGTGTTCAACTATTTGAGAGAAAAGTCATACTCTATATACTTGTTACAGGATACCCATTTTAGACCAAAATTAGAAAATTATATTCGTGCAGAATGGGGTTATACATTTTTTTTTTTTGCGTCTAATAATTCACATTCTCGCGGGGTGCTATTTTGTTCATAATAATTTTGAATTTCAGTTAAAAAAGATTTATAAAGACACAACAGGTAACTTATTTTTGCATCAGTAAAAATGATGGACAAAGAATGTCTTATTGGCAGTGTTTACGGACCTAATCGTGATGAGCCAGAGTTTTATGAGGAGTTGGAAGATCATATCCGAAAATCGGAGCTGAAAATGTCATAATTGGAGGCGATTGGAATTTAGTTCGCAACTACTCTTAGATTGCTGTAACTATAAACATAATAATAATCCTAAAGCGCAAGAGCAAGTAGAAAAAACATGTGGATAGTTTAGACTTAACTGACATCTGGCGTGATTTAAATCGGAATTACGTAGATATACCTGGGAGAGAGAACAAATCCGTGTCAACAGAGTCGTTTAGATTTCTTTCTTATTTTTCAGACTGGCTTTGCAATTACGTTATAGACGCTGATATCTTACCAGGTTATCGAACTGACCACTCCTTAATTACAGTAACTTTAGAACAAGGTAGAGAGATAAAGAGAAATTTATTATGGAAATTCAATTCTTCTCTATTAAGAGACACTAATTATATAAAAGAAGTAAACCAGGTAATCCAAATGGTTACCGAGGAATATGCAGCACTTCCCTATTGTCGTTGTGGGTTGGCCCAAATTCCTAAATCAGAAATTCACTTTGTTATATCTGATCAACTTTTTCTAGACACATTGCTTATGAAGATTAGAGGTAAAACCATTTCATATGCAACGATGAAGAAACGGAAAGATGCAGAAAAAAAGAAAGACCTTGAAAGTAATATCAATTACTCGAGAGGAAAGTAGCGTTATCAGAACAAGAAAGGTTTGAGCTTGAAAAATGCAGACAAGATTTAGTTAGTCTGAGGGAAAAGAAAATGGAGGGTGTGCTGTTGCGTTCTAGGGCGAGATGGGTCTTAAAAATTCTTTAGAAGAAGCCGTTGC
>JADBJO010000743.1:0-12500 GCA_016801955.1 Conus betulinus
GATCTTTTGACAAGGGGGGAAGGGTAACATAACAATAACATTTCCCTCTTTCTTTCCTGCAAACAAAAAGTACACATTCATTATTATCATCATCTGATGATAACACGACAGCGACATTTTGTCTTTTTTCTTCGCTATATCTAACTGGAAAAATGAACAATTTGTCCGCACTTCATTATAAGCAGTACAGTGGAACAGAAAGTGTTCTTCGTCATCAATAATGTGTCTACATGCAGGACAAGGCCTAAATCTTGCGTAAGATGGGAGGAGGGAAATTATAGAAAGGTAAATTAGATGGAGGTGGGGGTGGGGGGGATGAGGAAAATTTATAATTGTTATTTGACCTATCTAAAATACGAAAGAGAAAAAAATCCTGATATTTTTTATTTAAATTCGGAGAAACGTATTCTAGGCATAAATTATTCATGTATTTATCTTCGCTAAATTATATATTGCAATATGACATAGACAAAAATCATGAGAGAGAGAGAGAGAGGGATGTACACAGAATAACGTTGGACGATACATTGCCAATAGATGATGAAAACAACTTACGCTACCAGAGAGTTTCGTCGTTTGAATCCTCTATATAAATACACGGCAACCTGTTTCACTATTTTGTCATTTGTCGGTGCCATCAACAAGATTAGTTTAAATAAGGAAGGATGTCTAAAGTATTTAGGAGGGATGTACTGCCATCTAATATCACTTAATGCTGGACATGAAAGAACAAAATGAGCTTCATTTCCCAGTGATTCATGACATAATAGACAAAAACTCACACGATCATTCACAGTTCAATAACGCTAAGAACGTGCATAAATATCCGAAATACCAAATCTGAACTTTGCTGCAATACATCTCAATTGTTTATTTATAGCCATTAACAAGTACGTTGGGATGCAGTGCCTAGACTTAAATATTCTGTAAATAGTCAATCTACTGCTGTTATCAACATGCAAGTTCCACCTCTGCCAACTGCAATCAATCAGTCTTTGCCGAAATAATACATGAATAAAAGTATTTTTTATCACCAACACTCTGATTTTCCCATACAAAACCAAATTCGTATTTATACAATTTAAGTCTTACATTGGAGGTCCAGTTTTTTTCTTTCCCCTTTTATATAACTCTAAAAGTATAGTGTAGGCTTTATAAGGCAATCTGTGTTGTTTGCGTTATTCGTAACCAGTGACGAATACACCTCACCAGTGAAATTAGACGTATAAGATTTCTATTGGTTTCTCCATATACTAAATCGTTCGGTGTTTTTCATAGAAACGCCAATAAATTTCTTTAGAGCATACGAGTGAATTTTCTCAATCTACAAAGCAGAAGAATCAAAGCCTCATATTTCAGCACCATATTGTAACATTGCTTGAATTTGAGCGTCGAAATAATTAAAAAATAAAGCCAAAGATTCATTATTTAACACAGTTAATTTCTTCAAAATACACAATAACAAATACTTCGCTCCTTTTGCAAGATCTTCACAAGCAAATGTAAAACATAAACGTGTTGAAAAATATATGCCAAGATGCATGTAAGCATTCACAACAGGCATATCAATTCCATTGTATACCTACCTTTCTTTGGCGGCAAGACAACCGCCCTTTCTGAACATAATGATACTACTTTTACTCATGGTTATGTTTAATCGAAGTGAAGCAGATGCTCTTTCTAAAACTGTTCAACTGGGTTTGTAAACCAACTGTCGTTTTAGACGTCAATGCTACATCGTCAGCGAAGAGGAGAATGAAAATCTCAAAAATAAAATCATTCATGAATGTTGCACCATGTCTCCCAGAACTAGTAACTTCTGATGCTAATTCATTAATAAACAAAGAAAATAACACCGGACTACATGCGTCCCCTTGCTCTATCCTAGTTGTTCAGGTTGTATAATCAGTCAGAGAACCGCAGCTTCTCACCCTAGCCTTCAAAGAGTAGTACATGGTCATAACACACTGATACAATTTACCCATTATCCCATTTTTAAACATAATATGTTATATGATACTCCTATCGACAGAATCAAAGGCTTTCTCGAAATCAATAAAAGCAACATACGATTTACGATTTAAACAAAACTGTTTTTGCACAAATGCCATTAAAGTGAGCATGTGGTCTATTGCGGAGTAGTTTCGTTTAAATCCAGCTTGGCATTCACCAGTTAGGTCTTTTCCTCTACCCACTCATGTAACCTTCCGTCGATAACAGCACTATATATTTCACTGCAACATTGCACAAAGAAACCTCACCCTTTTTATGTAAAGGACGAACAATTGATTCTGCACACAATTCAGAAAAAATACCCTTATGAAATAGGGCACTAAAAAAAAACTTCGTAACAAAATCCAACATCAAATCCGATTTACGTGCGTTTTTCAACATTTCACCCAGTTATACCATCAGGTCCACTTGCTGTATTGTTTTTCAGTTTTCTTAAGGCCATCGTAATGTTTTCCCTTAAAACTGGACGATTTAAGTCATCATCATTGGAATTACTATCATCCCTAGTATCATTGTTAGCATTCTCATTACCTCTGCTTTCCTCATCTGCAACATTACCTGCGTCTACATCTTTTGAGAGAGAGAGAGAGAGAGAGGGGGGGGGGGGGGGGTTCTCAAGTATTATGGTATAACAACGTCACAGAACAAAGCTGCAGAATGATATTTATTTAAAACTAACAATAAGTGTTACGTCGCCAAAAGGTAGCTCACCTGATGAGTCACTAGCCTATCGCAGAGTCATTTGAGGTGTAGTCAATGGTGCTTATCCTCATCAAGCCTTATTTTGTCCACATGAAAGGAATTGCTTGCTTCGTGCGCACTGTTGTCTCTGTCTGTCTGTCTGTCTCTCTTTTTACATGTCTTTTTGATTGTTTGTCTGTCTATATATCTCTGTCTGTCTACTTGTCTGTCTTCCTGTCTGTCCGCCTGTCTGACCCCCACATCTCTCTCTCTCTCTCTCTCTCTCTCTCTCTCTCTCTCTCTCTCTCTCTCCTCTCTCTCTCTCTCTCTTGAAATGTGTATGTGTGTGTCTTTTTATCTCTTGCGTTAGAGGAAACTCAAACGAACAAACTGATTCACCCCTTCTCCCTCTACCCTCCCCCAGCCCCCGCCTCTTCCTGTCTCCATTTTTTATTGTAATTTGGCTTCAGCTGCTATTAGTTTTAGATGTCTTTTTGAGTTGCATTCAACGGGAATCAATGAAAGCGCAGAGAGGTTTTGCTCCATTTACATTTCCTTCGAATGACACTGTCTCTGCACGCACACACACACACACACACACACACACACACACACACACACACACACACACACACACACACACACACGCTCACTCACTCACTCACTCACTCACTCACTCACTCATTCACTTACTCATTCAAACTAAACGAAAGAGCAAAATTAAAGTTTAATTGATTGTCTCTACTCTTGTCCATTTTTCTTTGACCTTCAGAATTTTATCGCTTTTATGTTTGTTTTCTTTCATACCCAATCCATTTAATTCAAATTAGTGAAACGTTAGGATTTTTTTCCTTTTCTTTTCATTTTGTTTTTTCTTTTTTTTTTTTTTTTTTTTTTTTTTTTTTTTTTTTTTTTGCTTTTACATTTTTTTAACATTTTTAAACCAGTACCTCACATTCCTTCCGCCTTTTCTCCCTGCATTTTTCTCCCCATTTCCTCTCTCTCTCTCCTCTCTCTCTCTCTCTCTCTCCTCTCTCTCTCTCTCTCTCTCTCAGATTCTTTGCCCTTCGTGTCATGTTGTAAGAAACGAAATGATAAGGTTCACCATTGACTTTTTTATATTGTTGGAACCGCGTTAAGCTCAGCAACTCACTTTCTTTTCATGCATTTAGATGTTCGAGAAAATATAGCATATCTGAAGACCTGATACGTAGAGATATCGATTACATCAATTAGAACAAGTTGAAACAACGGCAAAAAGAATACAAATGTGTTTAAAGCATTGCCTATATTAGTTAATATGACAAGAATGTAAAACATGTAAACGTAAAATGTCTTGATCATTCAGGGATCTAAAAAAAAGTTGAAGTTCCTTATTGTAAGGCATGAATTCATGATGCTAAATAAATGCAGAGAGAAAGAAAAACAATGATCAGTTGTTAAATGAATTAAAGATTGGATGGAAATGTTTGATTTATGCTAACAAGCGACCATTACATTCTGTCTGCCTGCATTCATTTATCATCTTAAATTCATGCCTTACATCATAATGTATAACTAAACTCAGTTTTCAATTTATCATGCCAAGATCTTGTAAACAAAGCCAAGAAAGCAGCCATAGTAATCCTTCACATTCGTCAAAACTGGATTGTAATTCATTTCGTCCTTTCATTAAGCTGTTTGACACAAGTTAGTCATACTGGCGGAAGCTAACTAGACAGGATAAAGACAGGATGCGCACAAAACGTTGTTTTTAGATGATCACCGCAAGAAGACATGGGCTTCCGGCGTACGACAGTGCTTTAATCCTTATGTAAAAGGGTATTTAGATACAAAGTTCCCAAGAGACAAGGACAGCGGATTACAAAACTGGCGTTGGTGCCCATTTTCGTTATGGATTTGTAAACTAGACTGCACATGAGTAGAACAATCTATCAATATACTGCTCATGAACAGAACAATCTATCAATATGACATTTCTAGCTCAATAGATAAGTTTAGATGTGTGTGCGTGTGTGTGTGTGTGTGTGTGTGTGTGTGTGTGTGTGTGTGTGTGTGTGTGTGTGTGTGTGTGTGTGTGTGTGTGTGTGTGTGTGTGAGGGCGCAGGGAGATTGATCGACAGATAGATAGAGACATGAAAGAGAGACAGAGAGAAACAGCCAAAGGAGGAGGGTTGTCACTCAGACAGACTCTCTCTCTCTCTCTCTCTCTCTCTCTCTCTCTCTCTCTCTCTCTCACACACACACACACACACACACACAACACACACACACACACACACACACACACACAAGACACACACACAACACAGACTGAAGAGAGAGAGAGAGGAGAGGAGAGAGAGAGGAGAGAGAGAGACAATGACAATGACAATGACAATGGACAAAATATTGTATTGAACTAGGCCTTGTGCCCGTGTCAATGGGGACTTAGGGGGGAGGGGGATGTGGGGGGTAGAAACAAAAAACATAGTCAAAAAAAGCAAATATAACTGGAGAGAGAAAGAGAACCTTGTAGGCAAACATGCCTTTTCTCAACGGAGGAAAGCACTCTTACATTCTCTCTCAGTAAACAGTATGTATCTCTTATAACAATACACACAAGTATATGGCTTAGAGCAGGTCTTTTACAAAATTCAGATAAGTAATTTTCTTTGTAGTTGCCATAAGTTTAGGAACACACACACACACACACACACACACACACACACACACACACACACACACACACACACGCCCGCGCGCGCACACACATACACACACACACATACACTAACAAAACGCGCTCAGCTGTGCTGTATCGATTGGTTTCTGTAACAAAAAGGCTTTCGACAAAAATAAAGCAAAGGGCAAGCACATTCTCGTGTCAGACAGTAGCAAGGTCAATTTAAAAGCATTTGGTTTGTGAGTAATATTTTTGGGGATGTACATTTCCCGTAGTTCTTTATATTTCGTACAAACAAGAATAAAATGCAATTCCGATTCTTCTGTATTAAGACAAAATGGACAGTTAGCATTTTCTCGTTTGTTTGAATGTCTTGACCGATGGGGTTTTAACTGTGACACACCGAGTCTTATTCTTGTTAGGTGTTTTCTTAGAACAGGATTTCTGACATTGTTTATATAGTTTGGAACATCACAGAGTTGTCTAAACGATGAGTAGAATTTATATCTGTCCCTAGACCTAAGAGTGGAGTCCAAATCTTGCAAACGGCAGTCAAGTAATCTCTGCTTGAAGGCAGAAAAACAAAACCTTAACATGACCCACACCTTGGTTATCCCAGACATAGCCAAACCCATATCTATATAAATTATAGCATATGCTGGTTGCCCAGTTCTTTTTGCCATTATTGTGGAGGATGAATAGCACTTTGTATGCTTTCTTTGGTAGGCGGTTTTCTTCCATTGTGATAAGTTTAAGCCAGTATTTAATACATTTGGGTGTAAGTCTGAATATATAAGGGATACCTGCCAGTTTCACAATATAGGAGTGCACTAGGTGTTTTAATGCTAACATTTAACAATCGTTTCATGGCAAGCAGATGCACTCTTTCGATCACAGTGTGATTTGCTGTCAAGCCCCAAACTTCTGCTCCATAGGTCAAAATAGGCTGAATTTGACAATCAAATATCTTAAAGAAAAGTTTGGGATTATTTTTCCCCAAGGGACCACAAAAATTTCAAAATACTGAAAACGCCTCTTTTAGCTTTCATAGCCATGTCTTCCAGTGAGTAAGAAAAAGTTAGTCCCGTGGAGAAGATCAGTCCAAGGTACTTGTATTGGTTTACTATTTCTAATTGTTTGCCATTATAAAACCATTTCTCTCTTCCAGCAACATGACCCCCATTTCTAAATATGATTATTTTAGATTTTTCTTCATTAACCGTAAGCTGGAGTCTGTTGGATGTTTTACTCAGAATATCTAACTGATGCTGGAGACCAATCACAGAGTGAGAGAGGAGAACAAACATCGTCAGCAAATAACAGAATGAGTATATGTAATAAATCGGGTGACAAACTTATCCCGTGTTTTCCCGATTGTATAATGTCATTTGCTAGTTCGTTGATGAATAGGGAAAACAAAATTGGGCTGCAATTATCACCCTGTTTTAACCCACGTGGACAATGAAAAGTGTCAGTGACGTCATTATTTGCACGAACTTTCGCTTTTTACCACTTGGTACATGCTTCTTATAGCTTTATATATCTTACCACCAATGCCGTTTTTGCGTAATATAAGCCACAGGTGCTTTCTGTCTATAAGATCGAACGCTTTTTTAAAAATCTATAAACGCTGCGTACAGTTTCTGGCCAGCTGACAACTGTTTTTGGACAAGTGTTAGTAGCGTAAAAATATGATCAACTGTGCTATAATTCTTTCTAAATCCTGCTTGTGACTCGCTTAATATATTATTGAGTTCTACCCAGTTAGTTAGGCGTTTGTTTATAATGTAGGTGTACAATTTACTATTAATGTTCAGCAATGATATACCTCTATAGTTGTCGGGTAAATTGGCATCACCTTTTTTGTACAGGGGCTGAATAAGCGATTCGGACCAGCAAAGTGGAAAGGTTCCAGAATCAAAAAGTTTGTTAAACAGTTTAGTTAGGAAAGAAATAATCTGCGGGGAAGCAAATTTGTAAAATTCACCGCTGAACCCGTCTGGTCCAGAGGCTTTGCCAAACTTCAGTGCTTGGATAGCTCCCATGACTTCTGACTCGGTAATTACCGCATCCAGCTCAGAGCTGTCGAAATTAGTGTCGAAAAACCACTGACTATCATTATCGTAAGTGGAATCAAACTTCCGTTATGTGTAGCATCATTGTTAGAACAGACAGAATCGAATACTGTCCCTAAAGTGGTCAAACCACTCTTCTTTAGTGATACAGCTATCCGCTTTTTTCTAGATGTTCTTGACTTGATTGTTCCCCAGAACTTTTTTGGGTCGGTCTTATTTTCTTCTAGTATTTCTAGCGTGCGTTTTTTTTTTGTCTTCCTTCCGTTTACTACTTATAAGACATTTATATTCTTTTCTGTTTTCAGAGTAGAAACGTCTAAGTTCTTCGGCGCGCTTTTTGTCTTTACACTTATTGAAATTTCTGAGAGAAAGTTGCAAGTCTGATTCATCCTCTTACATTCAGTATCAAACCATGGGCTTTTCCTTATTTCGCCAGTTGTAACAGTTTTTATCATACACTGACCAGCAATAGTCAAGCCTTCGTATAATTTATTAATGGCTAAATCTATATTTTCGTCAATTAATGCAGAAGCTTGATTGAAGGTATCAATAACGTCTTTAGACGTAAGAGCTTGTAAATAGGTATACAGGTTGTCCTGGTTCCAAACAATTCTTTGGACTACAGTCTTTTTAGGCTTGACGCAAATCTCTCTTAAATGCTTTTGAGTACTTAATATCATTTCAATAGGCATATGTTTGCATTCGACTTTTGGAATTACTCGCAGTTTTTGAGCGTATCCGACAATGCACCTGGACATCAAAAAATAGTCAATGACACTGGATCCATTGTGTGCAATATACGTATATTCGCCTTGTTTGTCGCCAGAAATAAAGACCATTCAATATCAATAAGCAGAACTGTTCACACAATTTCAGCAAAAATCTGCCAAAATCATTTGTTGACGTGTCTTTAGAGTTTCGTTGATACTGACTTTCTAACTCAGTTTCGTCTGGATTGCTCAAAATTAAATCAGGGGAAGAAAAGTCATCAGCATTTGCATTCCCAGTCCTTGCATTAAGATCTCCCATTACTATGAGAGGCAATTCACCCAAATTGTTCATAAATATCTAAAATACAATGTTCCAATAAGTAGGTTCCATTTTCAATTTCTGTATCAACGTAATAAGGGCTCTGACTAGGGGGAATATACATACCAATGAGCACATTATCAACATGTAGGCCCATAATTGCTTTGGACATCTTGAGAACGACACAGTTGTCATATTCTAAAGGAATACGCTTTACAAATTTTGATAATTCCTTCTTGACCATTAGAGCAACGCCGCCAGACAAGCGCGAGTTTGCGCTATCCGACAGTTTGAGCGCTGGGGACACGAAAACCTGAAAGGTGGGAAAAAAATGCATGGGAAAATCGAATGCGAACGTTTCAGTGAGAAAAATTACATCATAATCAGAGAGAAACAATCTGACTTCAGGTTGATAGACGGTACACAAGCCTTCAATATTATAAGTGACAAAGGATAGAGATTTGTTGTTGAAACAAGTGGGCTTAAAGGATTTCATGACACGGACAGGGCCGAGTCCCTAGGTGTTCGTAGGTTGCCCTTTTCTGTCAGTTCGTGAAGAACCAGTCCCAACACGCGGGAAGCATTCTGTCACTTGTTGTTGTCTGGCATTTGCTTTGCTGCGTGTCAGTCTGCACTGGGTTTGGGGAGTCTCAGATATTAAAGAAAAGTTCTGCTGGTCTGATTTCACGAAGCTTTTTCTCGGAAGCTCGGAGACTGCCTCTCACTTCTGTGTATCGTTTGAGGTGATTGGGGACTGGCTTTTCTATCTGGTCAACAGCAGACCAGGGATTAACCAGCTGTTTAACATCTGTGTCACTAGTGTCCATCTGGTTGTCAACAGTAGGTGAATTAACTGTGGACATGGATGAGGACAGATCTGTTTGGACTGGAGAGGTTCCTTCGCAGGCAGTCTGCGCAGGGTAGCCGGGCGCAGCATGGAGACGGGGAGTGCTGCTGCCTGGTACGCCATTCTTTGCTGATGAAGAATAGTTTTCTGGGGAAGGGTGTGCCATAGCACCATCATCAGCTACTGCAGCCTGTCGGGATGCCTGGTAGTCTCCACGTACATTCTGGCCATTCACATCCATTGATGCAGACACTGGCTGATGCTCCGTATTCCTCTCTGCACCGTGCTCAGGGACGGGGTCTTGTGACCTCGTGATCAGTGGAAGCCAGTAGACTAGCGCCCCACTTGTTGATCACGATCCCGTTATTTGACCGTGAAGAGCGCTGGGGTTTTGGAGGGCCTTCCAAATGTTGTACAGCCCCTAGATTTGTAAACGATGTAAATTCGTGATTAGAATGTGAGGTGAGATAGCCATGCGCCATCCTTTCCTCGCCCTGTTGTGACCCCGCTGACTTGCTGATGCATGCGGGATGTGACCAGTGTTCTCTGCCCGATGTCCTGGAAGTAGCGGAAAAGTGGTCATGTCTGCCGTCCATGGAAGCTGGCTGTCCGGGGGACAAGGATTCTGATGGGGAAGAGATCATGAGAGCGGTTTGGGGCGGGGTCATGAAAACAGATTGGGGAGGGGTCATGAGAACAGTCAGGGGCGAGATCATGAGAACGTTTTGGGGTGGGGTCATGAGAGCAGTTTGGGGCTGGGTCATGACGATATGGGGCGGGGTCATGAGAACGGTTTGGGGCGGTGCCATGAGGACGGTTTGGGGCAGGGTCATGAGAACGGTTTGGGGCGGAAACTGACAGGATGGCTGGTTCAGGCGTTGGGTCTGTGCTGGGCTGCTCGATGAAGTCGATGTGGACTGCATCTTCGTCAGCTGATCTCTCCACATCATATGGAGGGACAGACCCTCCTGTTTCTGCCGTAGAATAGTCTGCCCTTCCAGAAGTAGGCGTGGCGGCCGGCACCTCTTTCTTCTTTAATGATCTGGTTCTGGCGGTCTGTGAGGTCCGAGGCAACACGTATCCTGACATCAGCCACCATCTCCCTTCTGCAGTCCTGGGCCTTGAGAATGTCTACCTTGTATTGACCATGACACAGTCGGGCAATGATGGAACGGGGATGACCACTGTTCCTCTTTGGACACCAACACGGTGTGCACGCTCTATATTATCGACTGACCATTGCTTGAAAGAAAAGAATCGATTTAATAGCTGTACAACCTTACGAACACACATAGAATCTGTCTCTTTAGGGCCTTCAAAAACATTGAAGAACCGTAAGTTGTTACGACGAGAAAACGACTCTAGTTTGTCAACTTGTATATCCATTTTTGTGAGACACATCTAGGAATAGATCTTTTCCACTGGAACAGGTTTTTGCATTGTTCTTCCAGGATGTGGCACTTGTCGGACAAAAGGCTAACATCATGCTTCAGCTGCTCGTTATCTCTTTGCAGAGCTTCGCAAAGCATTCCAATTTTCGTATTGTGTCATTATTTTGGTACTTTGGGTAACCTGCTATGGAGAACATTCGTTGACTCAGAGACTCAGGGGCTTGTTTTTGAGCAGTCACGGAGTGCACAGTTCTGCTATCGACTGGAGTGCGATCATCAATGTAATAGGTATTGGGAATCCAGTGTACTGATTCCATTTTGTGCTTCTCCTTGCCGGCCCAGGGTTGGATTCTATATCTCCGCAAGACAACAAAAACCAACTGATCAGAACCGCAGAGGTTTCAAGAATGAAGAACAGTGTTATATGTGGAATATGAATGAGTATTACGACACGTGTGCCTTTGGTTTGTGACTCCTTTTTGACTTTAACGTGAAGCGCACTGCCACGCTCCACATCAGGAACAGACGGTGAAGGTGAGCAACGCTTGCTGTCACACACAGGCGGCTGAAGTTGTCACCCTCAGTGTGTTGGGATGGGAAAGTTTCACAGACGCCTGCATCATCTGTCTTTTCGCTCAGTATAATCGTAGTGAGAAGAACAGAAGCAAGAAACATTGTCATCACGCGGGTAAGGGGCCACGCAAGACTTATCTCATGTGCCTGTGTCAAAGTCTTCCCCTTCCTTCTGCCCTGAGCACGGAAGTAATTTGCACGTGTTGCAGCCATGGTTGTCCGGCTGTCCTATTTAACGAGGAATAGAGTTCAGTATTTAAAGTCCTTCAATATTTATGTATTTTAAATAAATTTAGTAAATCAATTACTGGGTCAATCAGCACTGAAATGATTCCACAAGTTCAACACAGTATGTAACACACCTTCACCCGATGGTATACAAAAAATTCGTCGCTGTTTGTGATCCAGAAACACTGAAATTTTGATATTTTGAAGAGACAACACAAACCACACGTCCGACGTGTCCAACGTGTCCAAGAGAGAGAGCCAGAGAGAGAGAGAGAGAGAGAGAGAGAGAGAGAGAGAGAGAGAGAGCACATTTATACATAGTCTCGTATGAAAAACTAACATTGAATGTGACAAACCAAGCACTGGACACGGGTCTTTAATTTCGTCGACCAAGTTTGCAAAATGTGTCGTTTAGCTCTGCCGCTCTCACTGTCCACAGATGACCCCTTTGGCAACTCCAGTGAACAAGCTGAGGACCAGTGTATGACACTGGATCACGTTCATCCCCTTCATCCATCTCTACCCCGTACACACTCCTTTTCCATCTCCAGCTGCCTCCCCTCTTTTCAACCCCAACCATCCCCTTCACACACCACCACCACCACCACCACCACACTCTATGTCCCGCCATCTAATCCCCCCACCTCCCGGTAATCTCAGTGTGTTGGACCCATATGGAAATTATCAGGTCGTTGTAAGCGACCGTTGGCAGTTGTAACGTACACAATGTCAGCGCAAACTGCGGCTTCGGGATTTTGTTAGAGTCCAAATTCGAAATATGCATTTTCAATGACACTTCGATAAGTATTGTTCCACAGAAAACGGCAATTATTTTTTGGTGTTGTTGCTTCGTACTTACTTGTTTCCCTGCTATGCGGCCTGATATTGCACCTTACATGCGATCACCATGGAAACTGTAATTATGACCCATGAAAGGTGTACTCACAGTATATGAAAGCAGACAATTGCGACTTTGAAAAGCAGGTAACTTTCCTCCA
>JADBJO010000743.1:17500-25000 GCA_016801955.1 Conus betulinus
AGAGGAGTTAATGGCATAGGGGGAGCCCAATGGCATAGGGGGAGCCAGGAAGAGGAGCCAGGAAGAGGGGTTAATGGCATAGGGGGAGCCAGGAAGAGGAGCATGGCATAGGGGGAGCCAGGAAGAGGAGTTAATGGCATAGGGGGAGCCAGGAAGAGGAGTCAATGGCATAGGGGAGCCAGGAAGAGGAGTCAATGGCATAGGGGAGAGTCAATGGCATAGGGGGAGCCAGGAGGAGTCGAGGATAGGGGGAGCCAGGAAGAGGAGTCATGGCATAGGGGGAGCCAGGAGCCAGGAAGAGGAGTCAATGGCATAGGGGGAGCCAGGAAGAGGAGTCGATGGCATAGGGGGAGCCAGGAAGAGGAGTCGATGGCATAGGGGAGCCAGGAAGAGGAGTCGATGGCATAGGGGGAGCCAGGAAGAGGAGTCAATGGCATAGGGGAGAGTCAATGGCATAGGGGGAGCCAGGAAGAGGAGTCGATGGATGGCATAGGGGGAGCCAGGAAGAGGAGTCGATGGCATAGGGGAGCCAGCCAATGGAAGGGGGAGCCAGGAAGAGGAGTCAATGGCCAGGAAGAGGAGTCGATGGCATAGGGGGAGCCAGGAGAGAGGAGTCAGGAAGAATGGCATAGGGGGAGCGATGGCAGGAAGAGGAGTCAATGGCATAGGGGGAGCCAGGAAGAGGAATGCATAGGGGGAGTCCAGGAAGAGGAGTTAATGGCATAGGGGGAGCCAGGAAGAGGAGTCAATGGCATGGCATAGGGGGAGCCAAGAAGAGACTGGAGGAGTGTGGATGGGAGAGGGAGGAGGGAGGGAATGGCTGAGAAAGTGATGAGCCATGGTCAGAGTGGGGTTACTACTTCCTCAGGCTACAGAATGTCTGAATTCAGCGCTGGCAACAGCAAATGTGACGTTGTGCTGCGTGAGTGAGCCATTTACACACTCTGCCTGAATAAAGATGTAGGTCTCGGGGACTGTATGGTCATGGTTGGGCAGTGTTTCTACTGATCAAACACGGCAGTTACTCTAAAGTACAAAGCGTTCACGCTCAGAATGCTCGTATCTGACAGAATTTGGACAGCAAAGATTATGTGTACGTTATTGCAGGCCGAGGTATGCAAACGTTTTGATGTCATACTGCCCACAAAAACCTCTTTATATATAAGCACTATTAAAAAACGGCTATATCTATGTCTACGTCACGCATAATTAACAATGATCTTTTTCCCTCTGTGTGTTGGTGGGGGTAGGGTAAGGGTTATTTGGCATGAAGGGAGAGAACAGGAAGGGATGATACTAATGGACGCTTTTAGCATATGATGATATAGAAACAGCCCTGGATGAGCGTTTGAGCACAATTAATTATATTTATTAATGCCAGAGCTCTGAGCTCAGAAGAGATCATGTGGAACGGGAGAGTCTGTAAGGGATCATGTGGAACGGGAGAGTCTGTAAGGCCTAAATCTACCCTCTCGTTATTTTGTGTTGTTCTTATCTTCCTCATTATTGATTTCATCATCATTATCACCAACATCACAGAAAAAGTGCAGAATTAGAACAATCTGTATGAGTGCCATGCAAGCACTGCTACCACCATCTTTCCCCGCCCACACTGGCCCCCTTCCCTCCTATTTACAGACACGCCAGAGCTAGTTCTGTCACATCATCAGCGGGCGGGTCCATGAAGAGGTCTGAACAGTAGAATATCATGGAGCAGTTTGTCAAAGGAGGCTGGCACTGTTTCTGAGTGACTACGGATGGTGGCATCGGTGGTTCTGATTCTGATCCAACATAAACAGGTTACCACCCAAGGAGCTGCACTACTGAGGACAATAACTATATTGTCGCAGAGCCCGATGTGGTGGTCATCCGCACCGAAGAGAGCTTACCACACGCATCCTCTATGGAAGGCCCAGGGAGCTTATTCACACCACAAACGTTTGATCACTAACAGACATAGACGTGCTGAGAAGATATTGAACCTGAATTCACCACAAGAACACAGCATGTAAAAAGGAACAAAACCTGAGATATACACTCCACCTCACTTCCATCCCCCCCCCCCCCCCCCCCCCCCCCCCCCCCCCCCCCCCCCCACTGCCGCCAGCATCCTCACTCCACACTCGCCTTTCCTTCCTTCTTTTCATAGGATAATGACCAATGAGGAAATTCATGTGACGGGTTTCTGGTCTGATCCAAGACTTCACCATAGTGCTGTGATTAATGCTTCCTTTCATCTAAAATAAATGACCGACATTAACCTGGTCCAAAATACCCGGACACCTTCAAGTGCTGGTCAGGGAATTCGAGCCAATCTGAGAGCAGTGCTTCGATAAAGTGAATAAAATTTAACTGTGGTTCACGTTTTCCGATCTGATTGCATGGTCGTCCACAACTCTGGCTCGCTGGTGGTGAGGAAGATCCTACAGTAGTTAACCTTTTCTGATGGCATTCCAGACTGTCACCTGGCTCAGCCCACGACACCTTTGTACATGTTGGCTGTTCGAGAAAAACATACTCTGAGAGAGAGAGAGAGAGAGACAGGAGAGAGAGAGAGAGAGAGAGAGAGAGAGAGAGAGAGAGAGAGAGAGAGAGAGAGAGAGAGAGAGAGAGAGAGAGAATGAATGAATGAATAATGGTTCATTGTGATAAGCTTTACAGAGCCCATTCACAAAGTGGGAAACAGAGAGGGGATGGGGACTGTACATACACACAGATTAGAAAAACAACATCACTGATACAGAAATAGAAAATGCGTTGCGACTGGACTCGAGATCTCGGAATTGTAGACACGAGTAAATACACTGAGGACACAGGTAACTGTCATTCGGATTTACCGGATGTTTATCAACAATTCCAACGGAACAATAGTCACGACGGATCGACAAGATTTCGATTTTCAACCTCTTTGCTGCTAATAGAGCTGCCCCTTCAGATCTCCTTCACTTCACACATGGCGATCATTCATTTTGTTAGTCATTTCCTCCAGGCGCTTCATTACGTCTGTGATAGTAATGCCTGCATAGGGTGTCTGTGCTGTAACACTTATAGTGTCTGCTTAGCACTACTGTCTGTATCACACGAATTTGCCGCTTCGACGAATGTTTTAATATCTTGTTCTACAGAATTAGTTGCTGATGAATCATATTCACAAAACGCATCACAGTTATTAACATCATCTCTATCAACACACAGCTTTTTATCTGTGTCAGCTGGCAGATCTAAGTTTGGAATCACTGTCACTGACTCACTGTCTGTGTCGCACGGTGCCAGTTTGATGTGATGTGTTCCATCATGGAATAGCGAACTCGGTGCAGGCAGAGGTACAGTGGATGGGGGGTTGGTGTGAATGCTGGAAAATGTCAGCACAGGTATCTCCATTGTTGTTGTCACATCTGTCAGCGTAGTATATCAAACTAAGAGGGGTTGGTACGAAGAGACCGGACAGGGATGAAACACTTGACTTGCCTTTTGCCGCCTGAGTTCCTCGGCCCTTCTTCTGTCCTTGTTGATCTGCGATTGACACTTTCTTCTGAATACAGCACTGTGAGTCGGAGATCGCGTAGCAGGGGAATGGTCGGACATGCTGTCAGCCTAAGAATTAAATAACAACTGTCTGATTATTCCTGCCTTCAATTTTAAAGGATGATAATGTCATGTCGCGCAGCGCGGCGCGCAGCATACTTTCAAAATTCGATGGAAGACCTTCCACAGGCATTTCACACTCTGTCTTGAAAAGACGAGCAAACTTAATTCGGGGCTTGCTGGCAACCAGACAAGGCTGGCTGTCTGGGTGTATCAGTATGTCCATGGCGATCTGTCTAAAACAAATCCACAAAGAAAGAAGAAGAGACTTAGAGGGGAGAGGGGGGGGGGGGGGGGGGGGGGGGGGGGGCAGACGGACGGACACGGACAGACAAACAGAGACAGAGGCAAAGAAACAGCGAGAAAGTAAAATAGGATCAGAGATAAAGAAATACAGACAGAAACAGAGAGACAGAGACAAAGAGAGAGAAAGAGGAGGAGGGATGGAAGGGAGGTGGATAGAAGGGGATGCACATGTAGATGTTTGAAAGGCGGGGGTGGGTAGCGGGTGGTGTGTGGAAGGTGGAGGGACAGACAGCCAGACGAACAGACCGACCAAGAGACGGATGAAAGGCTCTTGAACCGGGATATTAAACGCACATCCCATTCCAGACAGCTGGAGAAACACTACAGCTGCTGATGGCAGCGCCTTCATCCAATATTTGAAGCGTGTCTATCTGTCTGTTTCTGCCTGTATGTCTGTCAGCCTTTCTGTCGGGTCTGTCTGTCTGTCTGTCTGTCTTTCTGTCTGTCTGGGTGTGTCTGTATGTCCAGGGCAAATCTGTCTAAAACAAATCCAGTTTTCGACTAATCTTCTCCAAATTCAAATCTAGTGACTCATCAGCATGCGAGGCACATCAAGAACAAATCATTTTTGTGCCAGAAAGTCGCATTAGTCGCATAGTAATATGTTCATTTTCCGCACCAAAGCGATGTCGGTATTCGAGGTAAGTCAAGACACACACCTCGTCGCCGACGTTCATGTAGCTTTAAATCACCGTGCTTGTCGTGAGCTGGAAAATCTTTGTTAGGAGAGCATTTCACCACAGATCTCAACGTCCTGGGCTGAATTCCTATTTCAGAGCAGGAGGCGCGCGTGGGAGAATGGGGAAAGGAGGGGGGGGTGCAGACGGGGCAAGAGACAGGGAAGAGACGGGGTTGGTAGGGAAGCTAATGCAGCTTCTCATTTGATACATGTAGATGAGAGAGAGAGAGAGAGAGAGAGAGAGAGAGAGAGAGAGAGAGAGAGAGAGAGAGAGAGAGAGAGAGAGGGGGGGGGGGTCTAAAATCTAAACTGTGGAACTAACTAATAGATAAACACTACAGCAGTATGTGACTGCACTGCCTTTATCTCCTGTTAACAAACCTGCTGCTGATAGCCGGAATGGAAGGCAATCCTGCCGGTGATAATGTAAACCAGCGACCCCCCCTCCCCTCCCCCCAGCAAGAATATCCCTTCGAAAAGAAATATGATGAATATCCAAACATTGTGGAAGATTCGTTGAAAAAAGGCATTCTTGATGTTGTTGTTATCGTTGTTGTTGTTGTCGTCGTTCGTCTTCTTCTTCTTTCTTCTTCTTCTTTCTTCTTCTTCTATTCTTCTTCGTCGTCGTCGTCGTCGTCGTCTTCCTCTTCTTATTCTCATCCTCCTTTCTTGTTGTTCTTGTTGTTATTATCGTTGTTGTTGTTGTTGTTCTTCTTCTTCTTCTTTCTTCTTCTTGTTCTTCTTCTTCTTCTTCTTCTTCTTCTTCTTTCTTCTTCTTGCTGCTGCTGCTGCTGCAGATGATGTTGTTGTTGTTTTCGTCATTGTTGGTGTCGTTGCTTTTGAGCGGGGTGTTTGGTAAGGGATTGAGTGAGTGCGAAGATGACTATTTGTAAGTGATGTCCCAAATGAAAAAAAGCACTCAGTGAGTTCAGAAATAAGTTTACAGTCAGTGTGAGTGTTGTTATCTGGGTTAAAACCCACAGCGAATATTTATCACATGTACACATCCACCATGTAGTTAAGCACGCATTTGCCTTTGATTGTGCGTTCGTATCATTATCACACTATCTGATTATATCTGTAAAGTGTGATAGATTTGGTCAGATTATTAAAAAAAACAATTGTTGATGAGGGTTCAAGATTTTTATGTAAGTAAAGTGCAAGTGACAAAGCGGAGAAAATGGTGTATCTTCTTCGTTCACTCAGACAGGACCCCCAGAGGCACTGACGAAGGCTGCTGTACGGCGGAGGCCCTCCAGTGATCCATAAAGCTTTTCCTGTTTGGCAGGCCAGGTCTCTGCCCTCAGCTTTTCATGTGTAGGACAGAAACGATGGCACATTTCGAAAAAAAAATGGAAAAGAAAGGAAGGGGGGGGGGGTGGGTTGTCTTTTAAGCTGTTGAATTTTCAACCACAATTCACACACATGCGCACATGTGAATTATATAAACACACATACAGGCAAGAGCGTATGCGCTCACACACACACACACACACACACACACACACACACACACACACACTCTCTCTCTCTCTCTCTCTCTCTCTCTCTCTCTCTCTCTCTCTGTGTGTGTGTGTGTGTGTGTCTCACACACACACACACACACACACACACACACACACACACACACACTCACACACACACACACACACACACACACACACACACACACACACACACACACACACACACACACACACACACACACACATACGCACACACAGGCGCGCGCGCGCAAACGCGCTTGCATGCACATACACATAACACACAGATACATTAGATACACGTACTATACCATAGACTACTCTTTACCAGTTTTTATTTGGGTTAGTTTGCCTCAGATGTTTGTCTGTCAGCCGGTCTGCCTTCATATTTGTTTGTCCCTCCACCCTCCTTCATCAAAGCTCAATCACACACTTCCTCTCTCTCTCTCTCTCTCTCTCTCTCTCTCTCTCTCTCTCGAAGTGTTAAACGAAATTCATGTACAAGAATTAGACGAAGAGATAACCGAAAACGAAGTAAGATCAGCTACAGAAAAATTTTAAAAAGGCAAATCACCAGGCATTGATGAAATCCCTCCTGAATTTCTCAAAACTATAGTACAAAATATAGTGCCATTCTTAACGAAATTATTTAATAAGTTATATCAAGATAGCTATTTCCCCATAGAATGGTCAAGGGCGGTGATCATACCACTACACAAGAAGGGAGATAGACAGAATCCAGGAAACTATAGAGGAATATCCTTATTATGCATCATAAGCAAGATTTACACAGCAATATTAAACAGGAGACTATATGACTGGCAGAAGCAGAAAATAAAATTAGCAAAGAACAGGCAGGCTTCAGGAAAGATTTCTCCACTCCACCATATTTTCACACACTAACATCTATGATAAGACTGCCTATACGGCAGAAGAAGAAGTAAATTGTATGTAGCCTTCATTGATTATCAGAAAGCGTTTGATACAGTAAATAGAGAAAAACTTTGGGAAATCCTACAAAAACACAAAATATCTACGAAGATGATTAACATGCTAAAAAGCTATCTATAAAAACAGTACAAGCATGTGTAAGACATGGAACTGAATTAACAGAATTCTTTGAATGCCACACAGGAGTGAAACAAGGGTGCTTACTGTCCCCCCTAATCTTTTCATTACTAATTACAGAAGTTGCAGACAATGTTACAGCTAAAGGAAGACACGGATATCAATTCTTACCCGGAAAAGGCAGAAATATTTTCACTTTTATTCGCTGATGACATAGCTTTAATAGCAAGAACACCAGCAGGCCTGCAAAACCAAATTAAGAACCTACAGGAAGCCTCAGACCGCATTGGACTAAAGGTTAATCTCCAAAAAAAAAAAAATCATGGTCTTTAGAAAAGGAGGATACCAGAAAAATGGAACTACAAAGGGGAAGAAATT
>JADBJO010000743.1:37500-42500 GCA_016801955.1 Conus betulinus
AAGGCCTACACTCCCTTACCACCTGGGAGGAAAAGTGGTCTATGGAGTTCCATCCACAGAAGTGCTCAACGCTGAGAGTTTCTCGGAAGCGGAACAAGATTGCCCCTGTGTATGAGCTACATGGACAGAATATCGAAAATGTCAACACCACTAAACACCTTGGTGTCAACATCCAGGACAATATGCAGTGGGAATCTCACATTGACTCCATCACGAAGAAAACCAGCAGACCTTAGGCTTCATCCGGCGCAACCTCAAGATCGGCAACAAGAAAACAAAGGAAACTGCGTATAAAGTCCTTGTTCGCCCGCTTCTTGAGTACGCAGCCACCGTTGGGATCCCTACACTGCAAACGAGATTGAGGCCCTCGAGAAGATCCAACGAAGAGCAGCAAGATGGGTGTCAAATCGCCACCGCCAAACATGATGCGTCGACGCGACTCCATCCTTGACTCTCTTAATTGGCCTTCCCTACAACAGCGTCGTAAGAAAGCCAGCTTGGAGATGTTTTATAAATTCCATCACGGACTCATCTCCATCAACTCTATGTACCTGCCCAAACCATCTGACAGCAGGCTGAGCTCTAGGATCAAGAACGACCTGAGCTACAACATTCCCACATGCACGAGGCAGATGACGTTCTTTCCGAGGACCATACCAGAATGGAACAAGTTGCCTCAGGAGGTTGTGACAGCTGAGTCACTGGACTGTTTCAAGTCTAGACTGGCCTCCTATCTGTAGAACCTGAAACAACCATCCCCCCCCCCCCTCCCCTCCCCGCCACCCCCAACATCCCCCCCCCCCCCTTACCCTCCTCCTGACCACTATTCCCTACCCCCCCCCCCCCCCCCCCCCCCTCTTTTTTTTTCCCCAAAACCTCACACAACAGCGCAATCTTCGGCAATCTCCCCAAATACGACAAAACCATCAGCAAAATGATGTTGGTCGTGTGGAGGAAGAAAGAAGAAGAAACTCGGCTCTTGATAGAAGACATTTATTGTCAAACTCCAGCCTTCTTTGCCAACAACTTTGGGATTTTTTCGAGATGTGTTGGAGTTTTACAGGGTTGTTTGTGACTCAACGAATGGCGTTGCAGCCTGACATTTCCAAAAACCCATATTTGTCCGTGTGGACAAATCGTGAAGACGTCAGATATTTTATGGCTGCCCGATATATTCA
Organism: Conus betulinus; assembly: GCA_016801955.1. Classification (NCBI taxonomy): domain Eukaryota; kingdom Metazoa; phylum Mollusca; class Gastropoda; order Neogastropoda; family Conidae; genus Conus; species Conus betulinus. Next base: position 38,679 of record JADBJO010000743.1, read on the forward strand.
AATTTTCCAATTTACCCAAACCCTTCTTTAAGTACAAGAAAACTTTAAAAAGATAACACTGTATCGGGCCGCGGCATCTCCCTCTCCCACCATCATATTTCTGCCCTTTCTTATTTCCAACGCTCCAGCGCAATAAACATCGTGTTTTCCCATCAAAGGAGATTCCGTTGACTATTTATATCTATCTCTATCTATCTGTCTCTCTATGTATGTATGTATGTATGTATGTATGTATGTATGTATGTATGTATGTATGTATGTATGTATGTATGTACGTACGTACGTACGTACGTACGTATGTACGTATGTATGTATGTATGTATGTATGTATGTGTATGTATGTAGATGTATGTATTTGTCTGTATGTATGTGTGTATGTATGTATGTATTATGTATGTAGATGTGTGTGTACATACATACAAACTAATCTGCCTATCTATTTATCTGTCTATGTCTCTATCAATCAGTCAACAATCAGTCAATCAGTCTATCTGTCTATCAATCTATCTAACTATCTATATGTACATGTATAGTGTGTGTGTGTGTGTGTGTGTGTGTGTGTGTGTGTGTGTGTGTGTGCGTGTTTGTGTGTATGTGTGTGGGCGTGTGGTGTGTGTGTGTGTGTGTGTGTGTGTGTGTGTGTGTGTGTGTGTGGTGTGTGTGTGTGTGTGTGTGTGTGTGTGTGTAAACCAAGTGTGATATGTAAACTAGATGAGCTAGTAATGAACCTTGTGGAATTGAAAATGTGTTATGAAGAATATTAGATTGCCTGTGTTTATAGATTTGATTTGTTGTCTACTGAATAGGAAAGATTAAATCAGCTTTGCTGTTTTGTGGGATAGCTTACAACTTGCTCGTTTTCCGAACATAATTCGTGATTTTAGATGTGGAAGACTGAAAACAAGCAAGCCTCTCGAGTAATGCTCACGATTCATGTTGAGAGGCAGTCTGTTAGTCTGGTCAGGAGCTGTGTGGCACGAGTTTTTTTTTTTTTTTTGTTTCGTTTTTTTTTTTTTTTTTTTTTGTTTTTTTTTTCTGAATTGTCAATGATCTTAAAGAATGATGTTATATTTGACTGCATGGGGGGGAAAAGGCATTTATTGATGCACAACTATAACTGCTTTTGATTAAACAGATGAAATCGAATGTGCATGTGACTAAACAGATCAACATTTCCCTATTTTGTATATATCCTTTTGGCTGAGAGAGAGAGAGAGAGAGCGGAGAGAGAGAGAGAGAGAGAGAGAGAGAGAGAGAGAGAGAGACAGAGAGACAGACAGACAGACAGACAGACAGACACACAGACACACAGACACACAGACAGATAGACAGACAGGAGGTAGCAGGAAGACAGAGGGGGGAGACATAGGGCGGCAGCCAGACTAGCTACAATGAAAGAATGAACTGAACTTTTTCATAGTTATCATTTTGTAGACCACGATCGACTTATTGATTACTCTGCCGGTTTACTGACTACAGGCCGTGAAAGGATAAACACCATCTTCGTGTTCATCATTTTGCTAGCCACGATCGATTTATTGATTACTCTGCCGGTTTACTGACTACAGGCCGTGAAAGGATAAACACCATCTTCGTGTTCATCATTTTGCTAGCCACGATCGATTTATTGATTACTCTGCCGGTTTACTGACTACAGGCCGTGAAGGATAAACACCATCTTCGTGTTCATCATTTTGCTAGCCACGATCGATTTATTGATACTCTGCCGGTTTACTGACTACAGGCCGTGAAAGGATTAACACCATCTTCGTGTTCATCATTTGCTAGCCACGATCGATTTATTGATTACTCTGCCGTTTAGGTGGACTACATTGAGCCGTGACAGGAAAGGAAAAACACCACGGAGTTTCGTGCTCTATCATTTTGCTAGCCACGTTCCTTTTCGCTTATTGATTCAATCTGCTAGCTCCCACGCATGCTACACACAATGAAAGGACAAGATCCATCCACCCCCACCTCCCAATATTTCGTTTACCATGATCAACATATTGATTATTCTGCCGCTAGGTGGACATACACGATTATATTGAGATTCTTGACACACAAACACAAAAATACCCACGGAGGAGGAAACTATGCTCTACTCTGCGGTTTTATCAGGAGACTGTTCCTTTTCGCTTATCGATTCAATGAACTAGCTGATCCACGCATGCGCTCTTTCAGAATCGCTCCCTTCCCCAACGCCGCCCCCAAACCCCCTCCACCCAACCCCCACCACCCCCAACACACACGCTCATGCACACACACCACACACTAGCACACACACCACTTAGGCACACACACACCAGAGACACATACACGCAAACACACACGCTTTGCACACCACACACAGTGCCACACACACCACACACACACACACATCACTAAGGTGAGGGGGTTGATGCTTTTTTGGTATCAGTTGACTATACTCTAGCTACAGCTATTTTCGTTTTTGGTGCATGGCACCCTGAATTGGTGTCACTCGTGCACAGCTGGATGTTTCTGGCAGCTCGTTATGGTAGGCTGGTCTTAAGGAGAAGTGTGACGTGTGTCTTTTGTTCGATCGGATTGGAGCTTGAAGTACTCGCGTTGATCTTAGTCTGCAGAGTAAAAAAAAGTCGAGTCTCATGGAGCTGATTTATATGCAAATGTACCTGTCCCAGTTAAGATATCGGGCAATAATTCAATCGAGATAGCTCCTAGAGTTGTGCTTTTTGCCAATGTGTGGCCGTGAAACTGATTATGGCATCCAGTTGTATCTTGTTCATGGGGGTGGTGCATTTTCCGAGCAGAACGTCACGCCCCCATCTCTCCTCCCATCTTCAAGGCGATGGAGATCTTGCTGCAGCTGGCCGTGACCACTATCTTGTAGAAGAAAGGCGATAGATCATCGCATCGTAAAAAACTGTGGTCTGGTCATATATCGTACCTGTCTTGTGGAAGACATCGGGCGATAATTCAATCGTAGATACCTCCTCATCGGCCAAAAACTGTGGTATGGTCATAATCGTTATCTTGTGGAAGACAGGCGAGATGTAGATAGATCATCGGCAAAACTGTGGTCTGGTCATAATCGTTATCTTGTGGAAGACTATCGAGTAGAAGATAGGCGATAGATCATCGGCAAAACTGTGGTCTGGTCATAATCGTTATCTTGTGTGGAAGACAGGCGAGATGTAGATAGATCATCGGCAAAACTGTGGTCTGGTCATAATCGTTATCTTGTGGAAGACAGGCGAGATGTAGATAGATCATCGGCAAAACTGTGGTCTGGTCATAATCGTTATCTTGTGGAAGACAGGCGAGATGTAGATAGATCATCGGCAAAACTGTGGTCTGGTCATAATCGTTATCTTGTGGAAGACAGGCGAGATGTAGATAGATCATCGGCAAAACTGTGGTCTGGTCATAATCGTTATCTTGTGGAAGACAGGCGAGATGTAGATAGATCATCGGCAAAACTGTGGTCCCGGTGAAGGGAGCTTTCTGGGAGATTGTCAATATACACCATGAACAATACTGAACAACAGAACTAATCCTTGGTGAGCTCGTGGGCGCATGCTGGCTAGAGCTGATCTTTGGCAGCTGGCATTCAGGTCTTACTGACTGTCCTTCAGGGATGCATGCTGGCTAGAGCTGATCTTTGGCAGCTGGCATTCACGTCTTACTGTCTGTCCTTCAGGGATGCACTGATCGACCTGATGACTGGCCCTCGCACGCCAAAGTGGAAATAGCATGTTTGCTGACTCCACAGTGGAATAGCATGCTTGCTGACTTCACAGTGGAATAGCATGTTTGCTGACTCACAGTGGAATAGCATGC
>JADBJO010000743.1:45000-47500 GCA_016801955.1 Conus betulinus
TGCTTATTTCCCAGGTGCTGAGTTATCTGGGAGGTCACGAAATGGACAAACAAGATAACACCGCTCTGTTGTTCCTCCCAGAGTCTTCAGCATGGTTTTAGAACCTCACATCATGGCATTCACCACGGGAGATAAGACTAATTTAGAGTTTACACACTTGATCACAACAGAAAAACACCAGTTGTTCTCTGCCAAATTTTCGCCTTTAATGGACTTCATCAGGACTGTCACCTTGGAACACCTAATAGTCCTCCCTTGACGTCTATCTTGTCATACGTCATCGTCTATACGTATTTTGTTGGTCTCTCTCGTTTATGTCGTCAAACCTGGAAGATTTTTGTTCTGTTTCTTCCTTTCTCTCTCTCTCTTTCTTTCTTTCTCTGTCTCTTTCTCTTCCTTTCTCTCCTTTTTCTTTCTTTCTTTCTCTTTCTTTTTTTTTCTTTCTTTCCTTCTTTCTTTCTTTTTTTTTCTTTTCATTCTTTCAACAACAACAACAACAAAAATCCGAGTGGTTGCAGGGGATGAGTCGTGGACACCACATGAGCTCTAGTTCCATACATTTAGGCCGTCAGGGTAATTTATTTTCAGTTTGTGGCGCCACAATCGTTCCCTGACTTCGCGTTTGCACGCATTCTTGGAGTGGCACTGTTCCATTGCAATAACCCTCATGTCCGCCATGGAGTGGTTGTTGGCTTGGAAGTGTTTGGCTACCAGGGTTTCAGCACGGCAGGCTTCCGTTTCTCTGGTCCTTCATTTTTTATGTTTGACCTGTGGCCATAAAAGCGTTTCTTTAGTGGCTGTCCCGTCTCCCCAACGTATTGCGTGTCCCACAGCGTGCACAATTGATGAGGTACACCACATCACTGCTGGTGCACGTCAGTATATGCGTACCTGGAACACCTGACCGGTGCGGACACTGGTGAACTGTGTGGTCTCTTGCAGATGTTCAGCGCAAAGGACACAGCTCTTTGACTGGCACCTGTAGCAACCTGCAGGCCTGGGGACACTGCCACCTGCACAGGGGGAGGCTGGGAGGGCATGAGCAGACTGCGCAGGTTTCTTCTGCACTTCCGCTCTCCTACCATGGGGGCTTGGCGGATGGCCTTTCTCATCCTTCTGCTGGTATGGAGCGTGGGCAGGTGCTCCCGTAGCCACTGGGCAATGGGGAGGGTGGGCGGGGTTGTGTGTAATTATGAAGGGGATGCGTCCTGTGGAGTAGGTCCTGTTACTGTACGTGAGGGTCTGCTGCCTCGGTATTGCTGCCGCCCGGTCAATGGCTTTTTGCACCAGACCAGGGGGGTAGCCCCGCTTCACGAGACGGGCCTTCAGTTCCACACAACGCTTGAAGAATACTTCCTCCTCTGAGCATAGTCTCCTAGGCGGAGGCTCTGCCCGAAGGAATGCCACGGACGCAGTGGCGTGGATGGCATGATGAGTGAAGGGGAGGTACATGCTGGCGTCCGTGTCTTTTTGATGTGCACATCCGTGGTCAGTTTCCCGTTTATGATGCTTATCTCCGCATCCAGGTAGGGCACCCTGGACCTGCCGTAGTTTGAAGAGAACTTCACACTGTGATGCTGCTGGTTGAGCCATGCTAGGAAGACTTTAAGGCAGTCCTCCCCCTGAAGCCACAGCATCAGCACATCATCGATATAGCGTCACCAGTGTCGGACCGGGATCTTCAGGGGGAAGAGGTCAGTAGTTCTTTCTCTAGCCACCCCATGCGGATGTTAGTGATGGCAGGTTCCATGGGCGTGCCCATCGCTGTCCCCTGTACTTGCAGGTACACCCTCCCATCAAACCTAAAGACGTTGTTTTATCATATGTGCGTGATAGTCTGCTGTAGGAGACGGAAGTCCGGGATAATGTCCGAGTCATTCTTGTGTTCTCTGAGCACAGCCCTCAGAGACTGAGGAACCTCTTCATGGGGAATACTGGGGTATAGTGCCACCACATCTACTGTAACGACAAGGGCATCATCAGGAATGGGTTGCTGGTCTGTATTCCACTCCTGTAGGATGTTCAGCAGGTGCGTTGTATCCTTAAGATACGAGGGTAGTCTCTGAACGATGGGTTGGAGCCAAAAGTCCACCAGTTTGGAGAGGCGCTATGTGGGTCCGTTAACTCCAGACACTATAGGCCTACCAGGTGATCGTTGAGGCGTTTGTGAATTTTCGGCAAATGGTAGAAACTGTGTGTCCTCACCGTGTCCTGATTCACAATTGCCCAGTCTTTGATCTTGTCGTTGATGAACTCGGCGTTCTACAGCTTTCTGACGAGTTCATTGGATGCCCTGGCAATTTCCTTAGTTGGGTCCGATTGAAGTTGTTCATAATGCTCTGGATTGGCCAGCTGGCGCATCGCTTCCTTGTGATATTGTTCAAAGTCTTTGACGACCACGGCACCCCCTTTGTCAGCTGTTGAGATACGTAGGACCCTGTTATCCACCTGTTTATTGAGTTCAGCGAGGGCGTGGCGACATGTGTGGCTGATGTTAATG
>JADBJO010000743.1:52500-72500 GCA_016801955.1 Conus betulinus
ACCAGGGTTGCATCGGACAAACCAGTCCAACCATGTAGCACACCCAAACCCAGGGTTGCATAGGGCACGCCTAGTCCTAACTATATTAAAACCCAGGAGGGTTGTAATTGGACATCTTCCTATGTCCGTGTCCAGAGCTCCTCTGAAGTAACAATAATTTTCCACCCTTCCTCACATTGGGTGAACACACTTCACAATCCACTCAGCGTCCCACTCTTCCACATCACTGGTGGTTGCACTCCATGAATACAAAAAAGCATCAATTCCAGTCCACAATCGCAAAAAAAATTACAAATCTCTTAACACTCTTTTCTTTGATATGAAACTTTTCCATTCACATAACACTTTTCTCATTCACATGACAGTCTGCCTCCATTTTTTTCGGCGTGTTTACGTGCAGAAAACAGTTCAAATGGGACTATTGCGTAAGTGTTACTTTTTATCAGGGACACGCCGTCGTCTCGTTGAGAGAGAGAGAGAGAGAGAGAGAGAGAGAGAGAGAGGAGAGAGAGAGAGAGAGGAGAGAGAGAGAGAATGAGAATGTTTTAACGTTAGGCCTCCAGCCTGTAAACATAGGTACACATAAGCAATGTAGTGGCTATCCAAACATGGATGGATGATAGGAATCAACTTAAATTTGTAGCAATAGTAAGTTCTTCCCTGTGTCTCAGTGCATAATTTTTTTTTTTTTTAAATACATAGTTACATCACGAATGAATCTTAAATAAATGTCAGCGAACCACCCAGAGAAACGTGGACAAACGAGTCACAAGACAACACACAACGCGTTTTCGACCTCTTAGGTCTTCCTCAGGTGAAATAAAGACGGACAAAATAACGAAAATGCACTTAGCTTTGATCGCTTCAGATTGCTTCTGAGTTCAGCGCAAGGAAGGCCTCCCTTGTGTGTTGTCTTGTGACTCGTTTGTCCACGTTTCTCTGGGCGGTTCGCTGACATTTATTTAAGATTTGTTTAGATTTCCGCCTGCAGTCGTTTCACTTTGCAACTAGATACATCACGAATGACTGTGATTTCCTCACTACACAATAAATGTCGGCATTTTACCTTGGTTGACCAGTTACCTGTAAATGGTTTGATATACATTTATCTTTAAGTCATGTGTAAGCTTCGCGCCGAAAGAAAAAATGTAGCTCATCTTCACTATTCTTACAAAATGGGCACTGCATAGTCTCAGAATCATTTTTTTCCCGTAGTGTCTATTCATCTTAATCATTTATGCCTAATCTGAATCCGGTGAGTGCTGATCTAAATTTGTTAATGGTTATTATTGATAAGTATTGTTCACGGTGTGGAAGTAATTTGAAAGAGCAATAGAATTTAAATCTGTCGCTATCCTTAATCTAGGGTCCCCATGTCTGTTGAAAGCGGTCTATTACTCTGTGTTTGAATATTCTCAAGGACATCTTATCAATTTTCAATCAGAGAGAGAGAGAGAGAGAGAGAGAGAGAGAGAGAGAGAAGGAGGAGGAGAAGATAACAGCAGAGAATACTTGTCCATGTAAGAAGTTTCCCCCCAAACATAAACGTCAGGTAAGCAGACATCGGGAGTTCAGCTGATTATCATGATTTATCGTTGTGTTTGTTTATCAGAAGGCATCTCAGGACAAACAAGATAATGGCCGTGCTGGGTTAGCCTTCTTTTTCTCCCCTGAATTGTTATCAGGACATGAAGTTCACCTTACACTTTCATTTTTCATTGGAAGGGAGTGTTCATAGGTCTAGAGGTGGGACTAGATTAATGAAGAAGAGGTTGAGGATCTCATCTTCCTTCCCCAATCCTTGCCTTCGTCGTTCACTCGCATATATCACTGACGTGTCTTCATTATCTCTTTTCAGACAAGCGTGTTTCCGGGATTCTAATGGTCCAGTCTAGCGAGGTCAGCCCCCTGGTCTACACGAAGTATAAGGAAAAAAGATAGCCAACTGAGACAGACAGAGAGCCATGAATATTAACTGGAAGTGGCCAATGCCTTAAGTATGCAAAGTGTAACTCTACCCAGCGGAAGCATCCCTGTACATTTTTAACTTCGCAAAAGGCGGGAATGCTTATCCTCTTGACTTTCAACGTGTGGTAACGGGGAATTCCGCATATCATATGAAACGTGTGTGAAAAGGTTGCAAACATGTGCTTTTGATGAATATTGTTTTGTGTTCAGTGAGTTTTTATCCTAGCTAAAAATCAGTACACTTCCTTAAGATAAGACGATAACAACCAGTAAGAACATAGACTTACTAATCTGTTTTCTATCATAAAACAAGCAGAAAAGAAGAGAACTGCATTAACATGTCTTGTTGAAAGACGATCTAACATAAAACTGTATTCTGCATATTTCATGGTTTATAGTCTATGCACTTACATGTGTGCCACCAACGTATTTGCATTGGGAGACAAAAAAAACCTCATCAACCTCTCTCTCCGTCCTCTCTCTCTCTCTCTCTCTCTCTCTCTCTCTCTCTCTCCTCTCTCTCTCTCTCCTCTCTCGTCCTCACACACACACACACACACACACCACACACACACACACACACACACACACACACGCACACATACACACGCGCGTGCGCACGCGCGCGCACACACATGCCTATCTCTTTCTTAAAAACTAAATGATGATTTTCACGTTTGAATTTTAAAACATGTTTGTGTTTTGAAACAAACAACTGACAATGTATTCTGTAAACATGAATGATTTGTTTTCTGCAAATCGGTTCATGGGGAAAACAGAAAAATGTGGTGGATTTGCATTGCCAGTGGCCATGCGACAGTTGTTGTTGTTTTCTGAAGGAGTAATAATAAATGTAATTACAACAATACCAAAGATTCATCAGCAGTCTTGATTCTAAATATTTCAAGAAGAGTAAAAATGGCTGACTTCATCAGATTCATCTCGACAGACGTTGAGACATTGTCATTGTCCGTTGTCAGTGGCCCATGGCGACAGTTTTTCAGTTGTGTTTTTTTTCTGAAGGCCGGTTCCGTACATAATAATATAGTGCCGCTAGGCCTCAACTGTACCATTTTCCTTGAAATTCATCAGCAGCTCTTGCTCTAGAAACGAAACCGCTTTCAAGACCCAAACCAGTAGAAAGTGGCTGTCTGTCTGTCTGTCTTCAGTCAGTCTGTCTCTCTCTCTCTCCCTCCAATCCTCCTCTCCTCCTCACCATTTTCTCCGCTTCTCAGCTCCCATTCACTCTCTTCAGTCTCTGGGGAAATGATGGATGATCAGGCGGTCGAAAACCAGGTGCATTTCTGCATGGTTCCGATGGCTGTCTAGTCTGTCTGTTCTGGTGTCTCTCCGGTTTTTCGCAAGCTCACCCTCTCTCCCACCCCCTCCCTTCGCACCCGCTACTCCCCACCCACACCTCTCCTCAAACACATACACATGCCCCTCTGTCTGTCTGTCTGTGTCGTCTGGTCTGTCTGTCCTCTGTCTCTCCTCTCTCTCTCTCTCTCTCGATCTCTCTCCTGTTAAGCGTTATCTCTCTCTCTCTCATGTTTGCTCACCTCTCTAGCTCCCACCTCCCCCATTATCTCATGCCCTCTGTCGTACATTCCTTGTCGATGTAGCCCTCTGTCTGTTCTCGTCTGTCCATCTCTCTCTCTCCTCTCTCTCTCAAGTCTCTCTCCCCAGCTCTCTCTCTCTCTCTCTCTTCTCTCTCTCATGAGCATGGAATTATTGTGTCTCTTCGTTGTGGAAGAATGTAAGCCCTTTTTTTTCCACCTTCTATGATGATGCACAGAACGAAAACATGAAACCTCGCGTTGTTGCAGGAATTTGCTGACAACAGGGTCTCATAGCCTCCGTCCCTATCCTCTCCCAAATTACTTTCTCCCCGTCTGTGTACAGTGTACATTAATGTGCCGATGTCAGCTCCTCTGCTTTTATATACTTACTTATTCATTGTCACTTCTAATTCATTTTGATTTGGGTTTTTGTCCTTCAGTGGATAAAAATGTGACAAATTTTGTTTTTAAACCAAAAAAGAAAGAAAGAAAAGAGAGTGCAAGGAAGAAAGAAAAAAAAGAAAAAAAGAAAGAAAGAATGAACAAAATGTTTTCTTAACGTCAGAAATAAATCACTACGCTCAAACCCCCTCCCCCGTTCTTTTTCCAAAACTGACGGATCTTTTTCCTCGTTTTCCCCGTTTTCGCTTCTTTCTATTTTGAGTTAGGCAACAACTCGGCTCTTGATAGAAGAAAATTATTGTCAAACTCCAGCCTTCTTTGCCAACAACTTTGGGATTTTTTTTCGAAATGTGTTGGAGTTTTACAGGGTTGTTTGTGACAAGACAGACAGACAGACAGACAGACAGACAAAGACGCTTCAGACGCTTCAGATACCTTTTTTTTATTATTAACAATGCCCCCATATATAGCGCGTTTATGTGAAGGGGGTGCACATTAACACTCGCAGCGCCAAAGAAGTAATGCAAATAAATAAACAAAAAAAACATAACTGATAACGTTAACATTAATGTTAGGACTCGAAACCATGTATTAGAAAAGGAAAATTACGTACTTCTTCATCATTCAAATGACTGTAATTTTCTTAATAATGATTTATACAAGCGCCATAAACAGGCATACAAAGAGCGAGCGAGCGAGCGAGCGAGCGAGAGAGAGAGAGAGAGAGAGAGAGAGAGAGAGAGAGAGAGAGAGAGAGAGAGAGTTCTCTTGGGCCTAGGTATTTTCAGGCAGATGTCTTGTCTGTGGTCAGATTCGTCCTGTCTGACAAGTTATTCAAATCTATCTTCCAGTGAAATAAGACCTCTGCTGGTTCGATCCAGTTGGGGTGTTGATGATGTTTGATTCCTGTGTGTCTGCAGTTGAGGCGATAACTTAAATCTACGAAGAGTTTTATCTGTGCTTGTATTCGAAGCCATGAGTTATTCTAAAGCATACCTTCGTTGTGTGTTCTGCAATGCAGTGTGGAAGGCCTGTCACTTCGTCATAGCATGTTTGCGTGCGCCACTGGGTCCATTGTGGATCAGAACTGTTCTCTGCTTGTTCCCGTTGTGGACTACGGCGATGCATCGTGTGGTGATGCCTGCTCTATGGGTTGATGGTTTGGTCTGGCTGAAGACGACCGTTGGGGCCAAATAAGTTCATGGAAAATCCCTTTAAGGAAACTGAATTTTCCCACCAACTCCTTTGTATGAGGAAATAATGGCTGGTAATGTTTAATGGTTTTGCATTTGTTGTGGTGGTGAGCAGTTATCAAAATTAGTGTTCATTATTGGTTGTGTGTTTACAGTAATTGTATTAGTGACCGTGCACAATTTTTGCTGCCAAGGCCTTGTGTTAAATTTTTTTTTTTTTTTTCGGTTTTGTTTGTTTTGTTGTTGTTGTTTGAAAATATATTGATACAACTCCGCAAAAAACATAGACAAACGAAGAACAGGACGAAAACGCACCGCGTTTCGTTCCCTTAGGTCTTCTTCAGGGAAGATACACAACTCTTAGGACAACGAAAATGAATGAGCAATCACTTATCTCCATCCAAATCGGCGCAAGATAGGCGTTGAATGAAAATGAGGCTGTCTGGACGAAGACAATGTGTGAGTCGGGTAGTAATGATAATAATAATGATGATAATAATAATAATAATAATATAATACTGATAGGAATAATGATAATGATGATGATCAACGCATTGAAAACTAAAACAAAGTGAGGATTACGACCACTTTTGGTGATAATATGGCAATAGCTGTTGTGATATGGGAGAAAGGAGAGGGGATCAGAGGACTGTCAAACCGCATGGTTGCTGTGTCCCAGTGGCGATGACGATGCTGATGTTAATGGTAATCATGGTAATATTTAACATTAACAATGGTATCAATAATAATGGTTACACGTACACTCAGTTTACATATCTCTTCCCAGTTAATGCTATCACTGTCGGTTCTTCCTCTCCTCGTGTCCACTCCCTTCCTTCTCCCCGTCTCTCTCCCCATGCCTGCTCTGTTTTAGCACTCTCCTCGCTATTCTATTGGAAGTCGGAGTGTGGCTGCCCACGTGGCGGCGTAATCTAAAACGGTCACACACGTGATTTTCTCACTGCCAGCTGATGCATTTGTACGTTAGATTCCAAGCACTTCGGATGTTTGGATGATCCCTGGTCTTTTAGCCAGGGTATGAGGCCACAACAAGAACTATTCTATTTATCATTCATGCATTGCATTTTCAACACGTCTGTGTTAAGGATAGTACTCTTTTGCACATTTTTCGATGTCTATTGTTTGTAATGTCTGAAAGTACAAAGAAGTCGAAAATTTGCTTGGTTGTTCCGTATTGTTTATTAGAACAGTCGTTATGCGCCCAGTGTGCAATTTCTTTTGTTTGTGAATTGTGATGTACTTTCAGTAACACCGAGGTTTGTGTCAGTTATCTTCGACATGCTATAGGAATGTCATTATTTGAATGTTTGTGCACAACAAGATTTGAGACTCCAGTCAAGAAATGTAATAACACGGTTGACAATAACAACCACTTGATTTAACTTTTGATAGTGAGTACCAGCCTAAGATTTTAAAAAAATCCATTAAATCTTAAAACACACATGTTTTGTTCTTGTGTTCGTTCCAGCACAGACATATAACGATATTCTTTGTTCATGTTATTGCTATTATCATCGTCATTGTTGTGATTTGTCCTTTTTTTTTTTGTTCGTTTTTTTTTTTTTTTTCATATTACTGACCACGTTTCTTATGCCGTGATTTTCGGAAGAACAGATTGCTCTTGTTCAAAAATATTGTCAGTCATGAACGGTCTGGTCTGCAGATAAAGAGATTGTTCATTCTCTAGGAGGACCCATTTTTATGTCAGACAGATTTAGCTTACTGGTCCCTCCTATCTATATGCAAATGGCCACTGGAATCCAGCCTATCTCTCTGTCCTATATCCTGAAGGCAGAGAAGAAGCAGCAGACGAGGCAATAAATGAGAAGCGTCATCCAATCAGATGAATAGCAATGTCTGGAACTGGTTGGAACGGAATGTAGGTGTCTGATATCTGCTGGTCATTTTATCCTGATGTACGCAGTAGGTCTCCCATTTGTCAGCATATGCGGCGTCCTCTTATATTCTTTAAACTTTGGTTCCGCCACTTTCAAGGAAAAAGCTACAAAATAGTTCATAATAGATGTTTCCTGGTTGCGTAATGGTATATCGCGCCACACAACAGATTCAATAATTTTCGTCAGCCTACATTTCGTTGGCTAAACATACTTCTGTTACTTTCTTATGTTTTTAAACTACACATGACAGCTTGGTTTAGTTAGTTAATTAGTTAGTCAGTTAGTTAGTCAGTCAGTCAGTCAGTCAGTTAGTTAGTTAGTTAGTTAGTTAGTGTGTGTGTGTGTGTGTGTGTGTGTGCGTGTGTGTGTGTGTGTGTGTGTGTGTGTGTGTGTGTGTGTGTGTGTGTGTGTGTGTGTGTGTGTGTGTGTGCGCGCGCGCGCGCGCGCGCGCGTGTATGTGTGTGTGTGTAGAGAGAGAGAGAGAAAAGAGAGAGGCGGACAGATAGACAAAGGCCAGAGGTGTCACATGATAATCTTTCTCACAACAGTAAGAACTGGTCGGGCTTCGGCCACAACGTTATCTTTTTGGATTATTACCACCTCCACCTTTCACGCCCAGCTCTACTGCCATCCCTTTCCCCCATCATCACCGATTTTCATCACTGTTTCCTCCTCCCCCCCCCCCCCCCCCCCCCCCCCCCCCCCCCCCCCTCCTTGACTTTGACTTTTGAGTTTGTTGGCCTCATCCACCCCTGTAGTGTGTCTGGATTCGCGCTGTGACTGTCTTTCCCGGCCGCGCTCTATTTAGTGACGCCGACCTGGCGCGCGCGCTAACATGTCATGACACGGCTGTGTCACCTTGCAGACCGTGCAGCTTCTCGCTGTGACTGTCGACCCCTGGACGACTCCTCGCGCACTAACATGTTCTTTGCCTGATTTACACTTGGGTACTCTGCAGTCAGAAGAATGTAATTGAGACCTGTATTGCCGTTGTCGTTACTTCCATTTGAGAGTGAGAAAAAGATTTTTCCTGAGAGTCCACATGCGTCGTGATGACATTCTGATGATTGCAGACATTGACTACCTGCTCCCTGCTTCATGTCTTCACTGCCTTTGATCGTCTGTTTTGTCACTGATTTCCTCGCCTTCTCTCGCTGCCTGTCTCTGTTCATTCTCACCACTGTTTCCTTTTGGATGTCACATATATACACGTGTTCTTGTGTGACTAATTGTCAAAAACTGAATTCCGTCTTCTGACCATTCTCACACATCGGTTGGCCTTCCCACTCATATCCTGTCTTTTCTGTGAATAATCTTTTTTCTTTTTTTTTTTTTTTTTTTTTTTTTTTTTTTTTTTTTTTTTTTTTTTTTTCTTTTGCTGTCCCAACTTCTGCGCCACCTCAGAGGCAGTGTACCCACGCCGCTCATTCCGACATCCCGTCCACAGCCACAGCCCGGCTGGTCCCGCCGCAGCCACGGCACCGGCAATCCACAGGGAGCAGTCAATGTCAAGTCGTCAAGAGGCAACCCACCGGAGGAGACACTGCACTGCTGCCGAGTCACTTCGGTGTGTGTTCAGTGGCGCCTGTTCTGATCTAACATACGCAGGACACCACCCCCTACTAAGCCCCCTACTGACGACAATAATTGCTTAGTCGCGGAGCCGGCGTGAGTGAGCTCTCCCTCCGGAGGGCGCCACCACGTCCGTCCAACGACAGCCCCCATGGACTCACCGATACCGGTGACCCCGACGGAACCAAACCAAGGCCACAGACGTGGAGAGGACATCGAAATTGAGGTCACCATGAGAGCAGGGCATGAAGGGCCACAGAACTTGAGACATTTTTTTTTTTTTAATGCTGATCGAGAATGAGAATGAGGATGATTAAGATGATGCTGCGGATTTCCATTTCGGTCTGAGACTACATGACAGGGCTGTACTCTACGCTTCCTTTCATAATATATCCTGGCGTCAACCAGGCCCGATAGATACAGGCACCTGCAGTGTTGGTCAGGAAATTTGAGCAACACTCTCAGAAACGCATCCATTAAGTGGATGAAACTCGACTGTGTGGTCCCAGTCTTCCCAACTGAGTCCGCAGCAAACTCAACTCTGGGTAGGAGCCGGTCGGGGCAGAAAAAACCCACATGACTCTGATGGGATTCGAACCCACGACCTCCCAGCCGGGAGTCCGCGACGCTAACCACTTCGCCACGGCGGCTGGTAATAATCTTCCCTAAAAAGCACGTTTTGGTATTTGTCTGAAGTTTTGCGTTTTTCATGATTTGTCTTGGAGATGTAGGAGAGGAAATTGACAGTCACTGCATCAACTCTTCCAGTTCTATGTACTCTTTCAATGGCTATCTCCTCATCGAGCCCCATACCAATTCTAATCCCTTTTCACCTTCTGTTCACCATCATCCCAGTCTTCTTTGATCTTCTTTTTTCCGTTCCAAACAAGAAGAGGTTCTTCCGCCTGCTGAAGTTTTCTAAGGAATCACATTCTAAATTATTTGATCTGCTTCTTCAGAACCCCGTTTCCTTTCTGTAAGTCCTTACACTGTGTTGCCGTGAAGTTCAACTCTTTCTCAGTCTGACTCTGTTTGTGCTCCAGCTTTCCCAGCTGCCTACACAATTTATCACTTAACTGCTGCATTCAGCTTGCCAGCCTCACAGTCTGCTTCTCTCCTGACTTGTTCTCATTGTCTCGTATACTATTAACTAGCGCTTACGCGATTCGACCCCGTCTCGCCCCAGTTTGTCTGTCGTGTAGTGTTCCGATGTGCAGTTTTGCGTCTGTGGACGCAAATTGCGTCACGACGCAAATTCGGTGGCGATCGGCCTAAAACTGTGGCCATGTATAAGCGAACAGACAGACAGACAAACTGAGCTTTATGTAACAGATTACAAAATTAAACTAGCCTCACAGCAGGAAGCGGCTGTTGAATATGAAGTATTATGAGACTGCTGCTGGGAAAGAAGTGGCGTGATGTGATATGAGTATTGGCGCGCATTGCAATGCCAGGTCAACATTTAGAGAGAGTGCTCACTAGACATCTACTGGCAAAAGGGGAGGGTCTGTTCAACTCAACATTATCATGAGACCATTGCAAGGGTGAGTACGTCCCTTCCCTTTCCTCGTAGTCAAGTCCGAAAATGACATAAAGATCCAAACATAGGATATTTGCAATAGTTTTGATGTTATGTTCAAAAGTTTGAGTATTGGCACTTATGCAATATATGAAAAAGCAGGAACTAAAGCGATTTCGGAAGGGTAACGAAATGAGGTGATCATAACGGACATTGATCGTAGTAATCAAAATGCCATTATGTCGCACCTGTTAGAAAGGAATTGGCGTGGTATATCGATATCCATGAAGAAAAGTAATATGTTTGCCATAGGATGAACAATTTTGACAATATCAGCTGTTCTAGTAACGTTTTTAGAAGGCGCTGTTCTGTATCATGTAGTGTTTGGTGTATGATGCTTGGAAGCAACAGAACTCACCTTTGCAACTGTTCAAACCCTCCATTTTGAACACAATCAGTCATTATTACAATGAAAGGATATGCAGTGCGTCGAACCATGATATGTCCTTCACCAGTGACACTTTTTTCCCGTTACTTTTTTCCCGTTGGAGGTATATTACCTTACAAATGTATCAATTACGACTCTCCACAGGCCTGAATGCTAGATGTTACAAAATTCTTTACTCACGTGTCTTCGAAAAAGATTCTGTGGATGCAGAAATGAAGTTGAACGCCCCGACTAAGTTATGCAATGACACAAATGTCTTGCAGCTTATGAATGTCACTGTGGGTAGCAGGTTCAAGAGAGGGACAGTTGGAGCAGTTGATTCACTTGCACTCGCCGGAAGCTAGGGAACATTCTTGCCATGTTTTCAGATTATTTTCAGCAGACGTTCAGGACCAAGAGGGAGGTCAGTCGTACAAGACTCGAGGCTGTCAGAAGAAATGTCACGGTGCTCTGACTAGGATAGTCTCCATCTAATACTGTTTGCATCATCCCAGACCTACCAGGACGCGGTGCTCGTTGAGGCCATGATATCTTCCACAGTAAGTCCAGTTTTCTGGTGATGTCTTCAAGTTTGAAGTTATGAAGTTCTTATGATTTGAACGATAAGTCGGTCTTTGATGCTCTGAACAAGCGGAGAAAGATCCGACCCAAGGTAGATGTTTGGCATACAGTTATACAGGTGTCACGGCGTATCAGTTTAGTATGCTTTTCAGCTGGTGTGACTGCTCCTATGATTCCCATCCTGTGGAATGTGTCTGAGCCTTCCAGCGTCTTCAAACTGTGGTCTACATTATCTGCCACAAAATTGTATAAAAACTGTTGGGACCTACACCAGCAAGAACTGCACCATGACTGGAGGCAGTACATCGTTCGAAGCACTGAATTTCATAATATGGTGAGCAGAATCCAAGTTTGTTCAAAAGTTTGATTAGAGACCGCGATCCATCTGGTTGATGCAATTGTACACCTGGACCTCTCTGAAAGGGAGGAATAAAAGTAGTTAGCCTGACACCACCAACAGAGGCTGTTTTCATTCTGAATGCTTTCTTCCTGAGCGTCATTGCCTGCAGAAACAAACCGAGGGAACTTAAATAATCAGGTTTCTTCAAGATCACTAACCTCTTCTCTTGTTGGGTATACATCTTTGGAGCACTATACATCTCTATTCTCTGATATGATTAACTTTTGTAGCTGCATGAATGATTCTGGATTTTTAGTCAAGGTGTCATTTTCTTTTTCTGTTTTCCAAAACTGCTCTAATATCTTTTCTTTAGTTACCCGAGATGTGACAATGTTTGTGTTACCATGTGTGTTTGTGATGTTACATCACTTCCCAAGGTTTTCAGTAACTTGTTTTTCTTATGGGTTTTAGAGTAAAACCCTTCATTTTCTGACGCAAATCACCCACTGTTACCTGCTCATCATGGTTTTCTTTCAGATAGAGACTACTTTGAAAAAGACAGTGAATCGAGCCTCATTCCCCGGCCGCCCCTTTTTGTACTCCCAGCTCTTATAGAACAGGGAGTACCTTAGAATGGGAACGAAGAAATGCTCTGTGTGTGTGTGTGTGTGTGTGTGTGTGTGTGTGTGTGTGTGTGTGTGTGTGTGTGTGTGTGTGTGTGTCCGTCCGTCCATCCGTCCGCGGTCAAAATGTGTTCCACTCGCTCCAGACAAAACTACTAAGTCGATCTTTGTGAAAATTTGTAGGTATGTTCGTTATGGGTCACGAATTATGCCCGATGTCTTAGTTTACCGTTATAGCCGTTACTAACGGCTGTAATGGCCTGTAACGGTTTTTCTTCTTAATGGAATATCTCAGAAAGTACTTGGCCGATCTTTGTGAAAATTAATAGGTATGTTCATTATGGGTCACGGATGATGCCCGATGTTTTACTTTACCCCGTTATAGCCGTTACTAACGGTTGTAAAGGCCTGCAACGGTTTTTCCTTTTATGGATATCTCTCAGAAAGTACTCTGCCGATCTTTCTGAAATTTTTGTATGTATGGTCATCGTGGGTCACGAATACCTGATGTTTTAGTTTACCGTTATAGCCGTTACTAATGGCTGTAACGGCCTGTAACGGTTTTTCTTCTTCATGGAGTATCTCAGAAAGTACTTGGCCGATCTTTGTGAAAATTAGCAGGTATGTTCGTTATGGGTCAAGGTTGATACCCGATGCTTTAGTTTACCACTAACGGCTGTAACGGCCCCAAACGGTTTTTTTTTTTCTTTTATGGAATATCTCAGAAAGTACTTGGCCGATCTAAGTATGTTCATTATGGGTCACGGATGATGCCCGATGTTTTAGTTTACCATTATAACCGTAACTAACGGCCCATAATGGTTTTCTTCTTTGTGGAAAATCTCAGAAAGTTCTTAGCCGATCTGTGTCTGAAAATTTGTAAGTATGTTCATTATAGGTCCAGATGATGCCGATGTGTACCAGAATAGCCATTACGAACGGTTATACCAGCCCAAGACGGTTTTACCTCTTTATGGAATGTATCACGCATAATCAGGTTAAACTGAGGAAACGTTTATATGCTTTACATCTTGTTGTTTTCTGCTTCTGTTGCATTACAGTTCAATGCCAGTGGAATATTTCAAGTTCTGAAATCCACACTGCGTTGATAAAACGACGTCACCAGCAGGTACATCCTGAACATACCCAATTTGCTCCTTGACTGTTTGAGCCCACATGTCTCCAGATCCTTGTTGCAAACAAATGAGCTCTAAAGTAGCCTGACAAATGGACGTGCGAATGTATCTTTCTGGTCTTTTACTGAGATCCCACAGAGGAGGCAATTATTGGCAGCCAAATTTTGTCTGCGAAGACTGGATGTATTTGAAGCTGATGGCTACGCTGTGTTCTTAAATCACGCTGAATTGTAAATTCATTGAAATGTTCATATGGACAAATTTTATATAGAATCTGACCAGGATGAAAATGCAGCTCAGTTTCATTTCTGTACGACTTGCTTTCGTAAGACAAGCAACTCCTTTTTCCGTCTGGGTGACTGTTGGTTGGCCATTACCCAGGGACTGTTTACTAGAATACAAATATTTGTCTCCGGTCGTTCTGAAATAAGTTAATTAAAAAAAAGCTTAAAAAGAGAGAGAAGCAGGATGGGATGACAGGAAAAACAAGGTAAGAAGAATAACAAAAAGAAAGACTGGCTTTTCTTTTATAATGAGTGTAACATTACATGAAATGTGGCGCAACCGAAAGCAAATCACTTGAAATAGAAATAAAAATTTAGAAGGAGAGTTTGGCAAGAGAGAATGATTGCTAGAATAGGTGAGAAAAGCGTGAGGAAAACGCTTGCACTCTGAGGATATGAAAAAACCCTGGCACTGCAAGGACATTTTTGTGAGCTGGTTGCCCTTGGTAACATGAATATGCAATTTTGGTTTTCGCCAAAGGTGTTACACGAGCACATGAAACACACACACACACACACACACACACACACACACACACACACACACACACACACACACACACACACACACACACACACACACACACATGCGCGCCACGTGTATTTGTAACTTGTTGATTGAAACAACCTTCAATGCAGGAGGAAAAAGTGTGCTCAATTTGCCTAAGCACACGCAAATAAAAAGATATACAAAAAAAAAAAAACATGCAATCATCAACTTAGAAAAAAAGAATGTAATGAAAACGATAAAGACAATAAGGAAACAAAAAACCGCAATACGTTTTGTAACAAATAATGAAGACAAAACTAATAATAATGATAACATTAATAATAATAACAATAACAATAATAATGATTATTATAATAATTCATCATCATCATAACCAGAATAATATGATGATAGTACTCATTCTGTCATTGCATAAAAGTAAGGACCCAAACGGGGAAATGTGTATTTGTTGTTTTTTTTTTATCGTGAATCGAACCACAATCGCGGAAAAAAGTCCTCAGTTTGGTACACACTCCGCCGTTCCATAGCGCTTCTGCCATTACTTGTGTGACTTTGCCTTCATAAAGCTGACTTTGAGAACGGAACACGGTACTACGCTGCAAAGTTTTAGTTACACTTAACTAAACACAGTTTCCAAGATTAACAGACGTCAAAGTGTTTTTGCACATACATCTAAATTAGGGGGGGAGCATGTTTTAAGCATGAGTTCTACATGAACACCAGGTCACTGTGGAAAACTTGCCGGCACCGGTCAGCACAGATCCTTGAGTCTTCAGATTCCATTCCCGATTCCGGATGACGGTCGCCTTATTGTAACGTAAAAATGCACAGAGACTGAAAAAGGCTTTTCCATGTTCTTTTAGTTTTTTTTTTTGTTTGTTTGTTTGTTTTTGTTTGTTTGTTTGTTTTGTTTTTTTAGCCAAACATAAAATCTAATGACTTATCAAGAAAAGGTTTTCTCTCTGGCATCTGTTTCGGCACGGTCGCTGAACGCTGCCATCGTGATTTTGTTGATACCGGGATCAATGCGCAACCTCATCACTCAGCAAAAAATCGCGAAGGTGCGAAAGCGAATAAATCCGCTACATTAAACGCATATTTCAACATCTCGCGACAGTTATTTTTTCCCTACTTTTCAGATATACTGTGAAGAAAAGTGTTAGCAAATAAATGCACTAGTTTTGAATTCTGTTGCAGTTAATATTCTGTTGAAACATCACCGGACTCTACTATAGCAATAGTCTCACAATAATTCAAAGAAACATCCTCTTCCTACCATAAGGCTAGTTTGTTTGTTTTTTTTTTTTTTAACTATCATTCGCCTGTTGCCTTAGTCACGCGAAGTGGCGTGATGTGACATGAGAATTTAGAGCGTCTAGTGCGCACCCAGTTTTCCACATTCACACAAAGCATAGTCTCCAAACACAGTGAAAGTATATGATACATACATAATTCATGTCTTACTATCAACACATCTGAAATCATGAATACCCTGCTATACATTTTTTAATGCAAACTTGATCGGTAATCAATAGTAATTCATGAAAGAAAATTATTTACCACTGAGATGATTATGAAGTACAGTTTGACCAATGTTCTTTGGAACCAGTCTTATAGAACTTAATGAAAGTGCAATCACTGAAACAGCCTGCTGCTTTCATCATTGAGGAGAGGTTAACTCCAGAGTAGGCCGCTGCAGGACAGCTGGCAGCGCGCGTGCTGTGACTGGTGTCATTTGTCAGTGAGAACGTTTTCCATTTTTGAATATAACAGTTGTAAGAAGCTTGAGTGGATGGTCTCCGGGAGTTGATCACGAGAGCTGCAGCTGGGTCGGAAAACCCCTCCTGTTGGTAGCGTCTCCTGATGCTAGACATGCCATTAGGCCTAGGGTCTTGGAGAGGGGATGTTCCATCTGAGGATAACTGGAAGTCTCGGCAGTTTCCTGCCTCTCAATGGCTCTGGCTCTTTCACCAACAGTGACATTAGCACTGGCCACCACACCTGTGTCGGCCAGTAGGGCACCATTATCACGCCTGTGCAATGGTCTTTCTGGATTTTATTTTGTAGCACATGGGTAATGATGTTGAAAGTTGGAAATGCATACAGTTTAAAAGCAGTCCACACTTAAGAGAAAGCATCTATCGCATGTGCCTCTGGGTCTGGCTTAAAAGCAGTGTAGCGGGGCAGCTGTGTGTTAACCTGGAAGCAAAGAGGTTAATGTCAGGCTCCACCTGCAGGGCACACAGTGTTTGTTTCAGGACAGAACTGTCCCTCAACCATTCTGCACCCTGTTCTTCTGGCCCTGCATCGGCAACAGTTTTACCTTTACCAGGAATATGAGCTGCAATAGAAAGGTGTTATCGATACACCACCCCTACATAGTGTATGTGAGGCCGTTACGTGAGTTACCAGGTGCTTCACGCATGCAACAGCTGTGGTATCATCCATCACAATACGTGCATGCTCACCACACAATTCTGGCTGGAAACTCTGTAATGTGTATAAAGCTGCTTTCAGTTCCAAATAAGTAATGTGTGATTGAGCTTCTTCAGACAACAATGCTCCTCCTGAACGAACCCCAAATACACTAGCATCTGTGACGAGAGCATTGGGGGTGGGTAGGTGTGTCCTCGAGGGGAAGGAACTTGGTTTCTTTATTAAAGTTAAAGAGCAGTTGTGTATTATAAGTTCACCTCCACCCTCTCTCTTACTAGGGATGGAGGGAAGGCAACTTTCCTGTATTAGTCATCGAAAGAAATTTTCATTTTCTCAGGACTGTTAAAAATGCTCAAGAGTGGCTCAAGAATAATTCTCCTTCGGCTTGTGAACTTAAAATTGATTGTAGCTCTGAGTGACAGAATAAGAGATAAGTTCAAACATTCGATAATTTATGAACAACAGAGAACGGACACGAGTTCAGTGTTGTTTCACACATCATTTACTTGTTTATACACGGGTAAAATGTACACATGATAAACTTCGGTTTAATCAGTCTCTTTTGCGGGCTGAATTATTCCCACTTTATCTTATCATTAAGAGGGGGAAAGTTCTGAAAGAGTTAAGTTGGAGTTCACTTGGAATGTCAGAACTTAACTGATGTCGGAGAGGAATGTGGATCTCTTTCCAGTTGCCGGTGACTGATCCACCTTGTCTGTAAGCAGGCTGGTACCTTTGAGCTGCTGGGCTTGTCCACTACCTGAGATCTGGTCACAAGACAGAAACTGGTTCGTAGTTAAGTAGCTGAGGGTCCGGCTTGTCAAGTTCTCACACCTGCCTTCTGGCTTTCAGTAATGGTGTGAGATCTCAGGCAACAAATGATTAGACTAATATGAATGTATCTGCCATAAAATCAGTTTCCACTTTCCCTCAGATTTTGAGTGGATTTTAACAAGGGCTAGGAGAGAACAATACCATGATAAACAATTGAAGTCAAACAACTCTTCAGTTTTTCTTACAAATTAAGTTGAAGTAAATTGGAATGCACTTAGCCCAAGAATACATGAATACAAGAATACTACAAAGCATTAAGACAATCAACAGCATTCATAGATCAACTTAACAGTTTTCACCATACTGTGTTTCCTTTCAGAAGGTAACATCAACGGATCATCTTAACTGGTAGTATTGAATACTGGCAAAAAGTCATATTGTTAACATAGAAAGTGAATCAAGCAACCTGACAGTTTTTTAACCAAGCTGCAGCTACAATCTATTGTAACAGAATGCTCATTTATCATCTTGATAGATGTCACCAAGTATTGGCATAATGTTATACTGTTAAACCATATGGCGTACACACAAGCAATGCATAGTCTCAAGACTTAGGACTTAGAAACATAGTTTCAACTTGCACAGGATTTGGAGAGATGATCTTTCCTCTATCTGATCTGCGCCTGTTTCTTGCGAGGTTCACGGGTGGTGATCAGTCTTACAGCCTTGGGTAGAGCAGTCAAGTTAGTAGACTTTGCTGTCTCTTTTTGTGTGCTAAGCTTCACATCCAGTCTCTGATGCCTGTTTGACTGACCGGCTGTCAGAGACACATGACACCGATGATGTCACTATAGACAAAGAGAAGTTGGGGGGTGGGGGCGGTTAGTAATCCTACAGTGTTAGGAATTGTGTTGAAGATTCAAGAACACTATCTCATACATGTTGGCGATATCTTCAGCCAACATGTGAATATATTAACCTACATTGTCTGCACATGTGACTTGCTGTTTTTCCCCTCCCTACAGAGGAGGGGGAGGGGGGCGGGGGGTGAGGAGAGGGGATAGAGGGGGCTGGCTTCTCTGAAATAGTGGAGAGATCACATGTCCCTCGTCTCCCTACAGCTAGCACCTGCATGCTAGATAAACAGGGAGGAGAGTGGAGGGAGCACGAAGCAGGTGAGTCGTCCAAAGTCTGCTAACGTAAAAAGAAACACCTGGCAGACTGTGAGCATTATGTGAGAGAGGGGGGGGGGGGGGGGGGGGGGGTTGACAGCAAAGACTGAAAATTGACGCAGATTAGTGATTTTTAATTGCCATTTGTAAGATAAAGACAGAGAGAAAGACAGAAGGGGAGGGGGTGGGGTAAAAAGAATGGAGCGGCTGTCAGAGGTGATCAGAATTTCTGGGTCTTTCAACATAATATTATTGTATGCGTAAACAATATTAGTTTCATGTCTTTTGTTTTTGTCAAACTATTCTTTAACTTTGATGTCATTGTGTCTTTTTCTCAAAACATTTGTTTGCCACCACAGCTGAGGAGGATCTAACACCTTCTACTGTTTGTTCTTTTTCTCTAACTCATTTTCATTATGTTTTCACATGTCTCCATCAGAAGATGGAATTGAAATGGTATCTTCATATCAGTCAACTCTCCCTCAGAAGGACAACTTTTTTTTTGTTTGTTTGTTTTTTTTTTTTTTTTTTTTTTTTTTTCTTTTCTTTTTTAGGGCAGGCGA
This sequence comes from Conus betulinus, assembly GCA_016801955.1. NCBI lineage: Eukaryota > Metazoa > Mollusca > Gastropoda > Neogastropoda > Conidae > Conus > Conus betulinus. The sequence continues at coordinate 71,481 of JADBJO010000743.1, forward strand.
ACTATGCTTGGAACTGTTCCTATATGAGTCTGAGTCTGTCTCGCACTCAAGAGAGTCAACGTGTAAGTACCGTTTTTTGCTAGCCTCTGCTACCTCCTGAGTGTGGTTTTCATCTTTCCCGCTTTTGCCTTTTCCTTCGTTGCTTTCTGCCTTGAGGGCAGCACCAAAGTTTTTTTTTTTTTTTTTCAACCAGGAAAGCATAGTAGTCACTTGTTAAATCTTCTTTCCAAGTTTTGCTCTAATTTATCCATCCTGCTTTGGTTAGTATCCTCCTCTTCACAGGACTGATCATTCAGTCTTTTATCCCTCTCAGGGGATTGTTCTCTCTCTGCCATGCTCAGTGGCAATAGGGAAATTCCCATGCAAAAACTCATTTGTTTCCCCTTAAAGTTGACAGAACAAGTAATTACACGACTAAATGTAACAAAGATTCAGTAATATATCACTGTTTCAAACAACACTAATACTATACTAGAGAGTATATTGCAGAATCATGTTGTCTTACATAGTAAAGCAATACCAACAAAGCTTTAAAAAAAAAAAAGCCTCTATGAGAAATTCTTGCTGAAGAAAGAACCAAAAAGAGTTCGGACTTACCTAGTGTCTTTGTCACACATAAAAACACACCACACTCACATCATCATGCAATCTAACAAACAGCACACGACAAGTCCTTGAGATTTTCCTCTGTTCCAAATTAGTCTGTCAGCGTCGGTGAAGAATGTGTTGCCTGGCTCAGCGTTAGCATCCAATTGACCTGGATTAGCCAATCTTCATGTCATATCACGTCACTTCCCTTAACTAAAGCAACATGCGATTTATAATAGCGCTTCTTTCAATTTTCTAGTCGCCTCTTGCATGGTCTCTGATACTGTCTCTGACACACTAATGCATACTTTGCATAACGCTACCCACTACGCCACTTTCCACATACAACAGCATAACAGGATAACAATTTTATTTGTCCAAAAGATGGAAAATTCATTTTCGACAGCACAGCAACCATATACCAGGACCACA
>JADBJO010000743.1:75000-92500 GCA_016801955.1 Conus betulinus
TAGGATGGCTTGGAACATTGAAAATAATTGTTGTTAATAAGATGCTTTAAATAAATAAATTGATTAGAGGATGGAGTAAGTAAACGGGATATCAGTATCCAGGGTAAGACTGTTGTAATAAAACATTTTCACTTAGTCAGTTTCTTTATGTCGTGCAACCCATAGGACTTCCAGACTATGCGCTAAACAAAATAAACTCAACCTTTTACAAATTCCTGTGGAAGAAAAAAAACATTAACAACAGAGAAGCTTTCGAAAAAGTCGAAAAAAAAGTAATGGAATCAAGCGTGGAGGAAGGAGGACTTAATATGTTTAATTTGAGTAATTTTCAAAACTATTTGTACTTAAAATGGGCGGGCAAACTTTAAAGCCACCGAACAAGAAAACTGGGCATTAATACCCAGATGGCATTTACAACACCTCGCTAATTAAAGATACTTTTTTGTATTTCGGGGTTTACCCATGCACGGATGAAGGCGATATGCTAATTTTGCGCATGTGTAAACGAAGTAAATAAAAAAAAAATGCTTAAAATAGAACGGCTTTCCGGAGAATCATACGACGCAGGTGTAGAAAGGTCTTCACTGTATATGTATGTAATGATAATACAATGAGGAAATGAAGCAGAAAACATGTGTTTTGTATGGTAATATCAGCAGTATTTATATCCTGAGTTTAAAAAATATATATATATATATATATATATATATATATATACTTACATTACGCTCATAAAGAAGAACGTACTAAGGAGCATTAATGTATAATGAAGATAGAATTCTGCATGAACATATTGTCATGAAAAGATGTTTTGTTGCAGTCATGGTAAATTTTGTTCTTATTATATAAAATTGATTTATTTTTTGTTGCGTACTCATGTGAATAGGCTGATGGCCTCACAATAAAGTCACGAGTCCCGAGTCTTCCGGTAACAGGGCGGGGTTTGTGTGTGAGCGGTAGATCTTGTGTGTGCGCATGTTTTGAGGGTGTCATTCTTTTTGTTTGCCCGGTTCCTCTGCGTGCCTCTGCCCGTGTGTGTGGGCATGCCTTCCCCCCACCCTTCACACTCCACCCTCCGGCCCTCATCCCCCAGGAAAAAAAAAACAACAAGCATCAATGTTAGTGCAAAAGGTGTGGCATACGCCCAGACTGGCAACAAAAGCAGAACAATGACGTGAGACTGGCAACAAAAGGAGTACGATGACGTGAGACTGGCAACAAAAGGAGAACGATGACGTGAAACTAGCAACAAAAGGAGTACGATGACGTGAAACTGGCAACAAAAGCAGAACGATGACGTGAGACTGGCAACAAAAGGAGTACGATGACGTGAGACTGGAAACAAAAGGAGTACGATGACGTGAGACTGGCAACAAAAGCAGAACGATGACGTGAGACTGGCAAACAAAAGGAGTACAATGACGTGAGACTGGCAACAAAAGGAGGATTATGACGTGAGACTGGCAACAAAAGGAGAACGATGACGTGAGACTGGAACAAAAGCAGAACGATGACGTGAGACTGGCAACAAAAGGAGTACGATGACGTGAGACTGGCAACAAAAGGAGTACGATGACGTGAGACTGGCAACAAAAGGAGAACGACGACGTGAGACTGGCAACAAAAGGAGTACGGTGACGTGAGACTGGCAACAAAAGGAGGATTATGACGTGAGACTGGCAACAAAAGCAGAACGATGACGTGAGACTGGCAACAAAAAGGAGTACGATGACGTGAGACTGGCAACAAAAGGAGTACGATGACGTGAGACTGGCAACAAAAGGAGAACGACGACGTGAGACTGGCAACAAAAGGGAGTACGGTGACGTGAGTCTGGCAACAAAAAGGAGGATTATGACGTGAGACTGGCAACAAAAGGAGAATGATGACGTGAGACTGGCAACAAAAGGAGTACGATGACGTGAGACTGGCAACAAAAGGAGAATGATGACGTGAGACTGGCAACAAAAGGAGAACGATGACGTGAGTTGCAATGGAAATTAACTGTTTACATGATATTCATCCCACAAATATTGTGTTGCATAAAAAATAGGTGCATGCCAGTCTGTTTCATGTGATTTTCTGAACACTGTGCAAACTATTAAATGCTTTTTCTTTGAATGTCCATCAATGAGACGAATTTGGAAATATTATATTTTCATTGGTAGACATGAAATTGCATTCATCCGTGTCAGTTTGGGCCATGTGCAATGAAACCTTCACATAATCATTTGTGCATCAATAAAATGTTGTCAGTGGGGAAAATGTGTATAAACAAGATAAAAAATATACAAAGCCATCGATACTATTTTAAAGTGGTGTTTTAGAGCAAGAGACACACACACACACACACACACACACACACACACACACACACACACACACACAAGCATAAATATCGCACCGATCCAACACTCTTCACACACAAACAATATCAGCCACCACAAAAATAGGCACCCACATACAATTGTGTGCCCAGGAGCATTTCAGTCATTTGTCTCTTTTTAGATAACAAATAATTCACGTTCATTAGTACTTTGTCATACTTACAACCGCTTTGTTGAAAATGTTAACTTTGAATTTTATAAATATTGCTCTCTCTCTCTCTCTCTCTCTCTCTCTCTCTCTCTCTCTCTCTCTCACACACACACACACACACACACACACACACACACACACACGTGCGCGCGCATACGCGCGCGCTCCCAACACACAGTGTGGATGTAGGGGATGAGGGAAGGGAGGAAGGGGAGGTGCATGTGTGTGTATTTCATTTGTTTAAATGTGTGGTATGCAGCAAACAGCAGAATGAAAGTGTCAGTGCACCACACATTAGTACATGAATAAAACCAGATGGTAGAAAGAAACTCGTGAAGAGCGTGGCAGCAGAGAGTCCCCAGAAGAGAAGCCCCCTTCAAGCAAGTGTTTCGGCCCTTATCTCCTGACACTCTAGGGGGGTTGGGCCACACCCGGTTCTTGACTCCGGATGTCCCTCTGCTGCCCTTTTTTTTTTTCCCCATCTTGGGACGATCCATGGCTGGGATTCGACCATGCCCCTCAGGACATGGTCATTTTCCACTTAATGACTCGCGCACTAACCACTGAACCACAGGGACATGTGATATTTGTAGGAAAGTTAAGCCTTATGAAGTTCACTTTTGTTCCTCCTTGACCAGATCCAACTTGAACACCTCTCTGCTGCTTCTGCCATTGCTTTCAGGGCTCTGGTTTTTTCCCTCCCTGCAACTGAGAGCTGTTTCATGAGGCTGTATGCAGACGTTCCTACAAACCCCCTAGCTCCAATTTCTGCAGTGAGGACTTTGACCTGATAGTCTTCTCTCCTCAAGCTGTTTGCCAGATCAGCATACTTTTCAGTCTTGTAGATTTGAGCTGCTCCATTCTGTTCTCATATGGCACCGTGAGCTCGATCATGATCAGCTGCTTGGTTGACTGAGAGTGGACTACTATGTCTGGTCTCATGCCACTCTTGCTTATGATGTCTGGGTGACTATTCCATTCTGGGAGGTCTGCTGTGCTCCCAGTCATCTGCTCCGTCCAGCAGACTCTGCCTGCATGTTCCGAGTGGCACTGTTGTTCTTGGCCATGAATCGCTGCCTCCTGCCGTGAAGAATGTTGCGGGTGCTTTTGGAGTCCTGATTTTTCCCTTTTGTGGTGTTGGTACTAGCCCAGACTACTTGTACAATCTCTTTGAGCACTTGGTTGTGCCTCCATGTGTACCTTCCTTGAGCCAGGGCTACTTTACATGAGCTTAGGACATGCTCCACTGTTTGTTTTTTCATGGCAGAGGGGGCACGAAGGATCGTCTGTTTTTTCCCCACTTCACCAGGTTTGCATTTGAGGGCAGAAGGCCATATGCAGATCTGAGAATGAAGCTGATCCTGAGAGGGGCCATATGCCAAATGTCATTCCAAGTGAGACTTCTTTGGACATTCTTTGGACGTTGTCCATTGCCCTTGCTGGCTCTGCTGGACTGCTTTTGGAGTCTTTTTTGGTCTTCTTCTTTTCTCATCTCCTGAATCATCATGTCTCTTTTGGCTTTCCTTTGGCCTTTGACACCCATTCAGTTTTGGTCACCCTAGTCCTTGTCTGTTGGTCTGTGTGTGTCGTGTTATTTCTCTGATCTTGGGAGTTTCTTTTGCAGAATCCATCGCCTCTTGCACTTTCCATTTTCTGCCTGTCTTCAGCTGGGGCTTGATTGCTTCTACCACCTTGTCTCCTGAGTCCTCCAGCATGCTTTGAAGTCTGATCTTCCCTGCTTTGTATTCCTCCAGGATGGATTTCAGTGGTAGTTTCAGCTTTGCTTGGCGACAGTACAGCGCTATGTCAGTCATACAGGATGGGACACCAAGCCATTTCCTTGTGAACTTGTTGATTTTGGATTCCATTGCCTCCACTATGCTGGTGCAGATGTCGTATATCATCAGAGGCCATAGGAGCTTTGGCATCAGCATGAACTGCAGACACCATCAGCTAATGAATGCCCGTCTGTTAAAAAAAAACAATGCATGGTGAGTGTGAGTCAATTTCAGAAAAATATGTAACTGTGAGAAAAATGGGAGAATGGAGGCCACACTCTCAAAGAAAGAGAGAGAGAAAAGAAAAAAATCAAAGATGAAAGTGAACAAAATTGGAGGTTGGAGGACAAAAAAAGACATGGCAGCTTTCAAGATGACCTCCATTGCCAACACAAGCAGTATTAGAAAAAACTGCACAGCCCATTGCTATACCTATTTCCAGATGGATCCTTTCTGTTGTGTACTCTCTTGTGGAGAACCTCATTGAGAAGCCATGGAAGTACTTCCTCAGCGTTTCTCTGATGTTCTGTGGGACTTGATAATCTCTTGGGCTAGTTGAATCATCTTGTGTGGAACTGGTCCATATGTGTTTGCCAGATAAAGCCACACCACGTCAAGGTCCCGTTTTCTCTGCCCCATCTCTTTGGATAGCTTCCCAAATCATAGTGATATGTGTTCTTCTCATAGTGATATGTTCTACACAGTCGCAGACGCCTGGGATGCCACCCTTATGGACTGACAATCCATGTACTCATTTTCTGTCAGGTATTTAGTCAGTCTGGCTTCTGTGACAGAGAAGACGATTTTTTCCCACGACGTTCAGAAGTGATATTGTTCAAAACTAGTTGATGTCACTCGAGTTTTGCTCTTGGGGAATGTACACCCCATCAGCTATCGTCCATTGGTCGCTGATCCTCCATGCTGAATTATCATTTTATAGAGCCACTCGAGGGAGTTGGGACATATTGTATGCAGCAAATATAGTATTCTGTTTGACCCAGGCGAAGATTTGGCTCTGGCTTTCTTAACCATATTCTTTATCTCACCCAGTGTTGGTGGTTTGTCAGTGAACTTTATCTCTGGTGCTGCAGGCTGCACCACGCTCTGGATTTCAAGTGGTTCTTTGCTCTGAGGGTCGGAGTATGTTTTGCTGAGGTGCTGCTCAAGGGTTTCTCTGCCCACTGTGAGTGTTCCAGATTGTGGCTGCTCGAGTAGTTTCCTGGCAAACTAGAAGGGGTCTTTGAAGAACCAGTCTTGGGTTTTCTTTATTACGCTCCTCGTTCTTGCTGATCCTGCTTTGCTGAGGTACCCTCCTTCAGGTCTTCCCAGGGCTTCTCCAACCCTTTTTTCTCAGCTTCTGAGGCAGCTCTCATTTTCTTTTTTAGATTCGTTTTCTTTCGGATGTTATCCATCTCGCTAGCGTCTGGGTTTTTGAGGTGTCTTCAGTTTTAGTTTTTCACTCCATGGGCGTCCGTACAGGTTCTGTATACAATGTCCCCAAATGCAGCTAGGTTTTGCTCCAGTGTGCTTTTTCCTATCAGCGCATCCAGTTTTGGGACATTTTTTAATCTAATTTCTCCCATTCCACTTTCTGCACTTGCAGGTGGTGAGCTGAGTTTCCGACGTCCGGCATCGACAGCCCGTACAAAATCCCTGTCTGAATGATCAACGTGGATGTCCTTGGCACTGTGATTTGAATCCTGGCCTTGGTTTTCCGACGTCATATCTGCGGGCGTTTAAAAAGGCACGCCTTAAAACTTCCACCCATTCAAAAGTAATATATTGCATATATTACAGTGTAGAGACATACGCGGATTGCTCTTTGAAAACTAGCTTATGTTTAGTTTCGTCTACCTTTGGAAGAAAGTAGGTGTATTTCTGCGCGCGTGTGTAATAGGAATCTTTCACTCTTTTCTACACCCTCTAAAAATTATGTGCTGGTAATTTTCTCTTTCTGTATGTGCCAGTATTTTCCTCTTTCTGTATGTGCTAGCAATTTTCTCTTTCTGTCGTTCTCTGACTCTGCCTCTGCCTATTCCTTCACAGTATCTGACATATTTTCTCACTATTTTTTTAACTGTTGACCACGACTATTCTGCTTTCAGCTCAATTCAGCTGTCTCGGCACTTTTTCGTCTTTTCTTGCTCGTGCAATTGCTGGTGAGGGAAAGATGGGATGAAGAGGTGTTGGTTAGAACATTGGAGGAGGCCTAGATGTGTGTGTGTGTGTGTGTGTGCGTGTGCGTGTGTGTGTGTGTGTGTGTGTGTGTGTGTGTGTGTGTTGTGTGTGTGTGTACGTCTGTCTACACTTAATCGCAGTACCATGACAGAGTTATTATATGGGGAACTTGGGATTTATTCGTTGTCTGTGCAAATTAAAACCCGAATGATCCGATTCTGGATCTCACTAGCAACTCAAACGGATAAATATTCGAGTAAAATATATTGTATTTTATATGACTTGTATAAAATGGCATTTATATGTTTGGGTGGATAAAGTGCATACAAAACATTTTTGTAGAAACAGGCTATGATTGTATTTGGGAAACACAGCAATTTTCTAACGAAAGATCGTTTTGTAGAAACATTTCTTTATCTTTGAAAGATAACTATGTATGTTCGTGGAATAGGGTATTACATTCAAGTAATAAATGCCTAGTCTATAGAAATTATAAAACAGATTTCAAATGTGAAAATTACATTGAACAATTACCTGATCTCTATATATTTTCCCTTGATAAATTCCGATGTAGTAATCACAAACTCATGATTGAGGTAGGAAGAAGACTTGGTCTTACCCGCGAGGAACGCTTTTGTAAAGATTGTAAACAAGATGTTGGAGACGAATTTCATTTCATTATGGAATGCCCAAAGTATGAAGAGTTACGAGTACGTTTTATTCCCAGAAAGTATACCAGTGTGAAATCTGTTTACAACCTGTGCAGACTATTCTCGGCTGGCAAGAATGTTCTGTTAAAGTTGAGTAAATATTTAAAATTCAGTAAAATGGTGCAAGTTTATGATGACCAGCCTGCTCTATGTTTTAGTAATTATACCATTACGCCTTTAATACACATAAAACGCTTCCTGCATTTTGCTTAGTCATTTAGTGTCATGTTGAAGTGGATTACATTGTTTTTTCTTTTCTTTTATGTCCTCCATACCCCCAAAGGGGTGACAGGATAATTAAATCTTGAAATCTTGAAATCTTGTCTGTCTGTCTGTCTGTCTGTCTGTCTGTCTGTCTGTCTGTCTGCCTGTCTGTCTGTGTCTGTGTCTGTGTGTCTGTGTGCGTGTTGATGGAGGAGAAGACTGAGGGTAGATGAATTGGTGGGAGTGCAGTGGTGGCAGGGAAGAGGTTATTTGCATCTATTTGTGTTTGCTCTTTTAAATGTATGTGTGTCTGTGCGCGCGCGCGTGTGTATGTGTGTGTGTGTGTGTGTGTGTGTGTGTGTGTGTGTGTGTGTGTGTGTGTGTGTGTGTGTGTGTGTGTGTGTGTGTGTCTGTCTGTCTGTCTGTCTGTCTGTCTGTCTGTCTGTGTCTGTGTTTGTATTTTGATGGTGAAGGATGAGGGTAGATGAGTCGGTGGAAGTGCAATGGCGTGAAGTGTGTGTGTGTGAGGGGGGGGGGGGGAGGTTGCGTAATGTTTTTAGTTTTCAACAACTTTTTTCCTCTCCGAACTTTCGTTTTGTTTCATTCTATTACCTTTCGCTGGCTGCTTTGGGGGTGCTGTTGCATTCTTTTTCGAACCCTTGGCGGTCGGAACACCACAGAATTATGGACTGTGGTGTGTCTCTATCTGACGCCAAGAGCACAGACACAATCAGCCGTCTCCCTGATGAGTCCGATCCAGCGGACGAAAGGCCTCGGAGCAGGCGACACATATAGATCTGTCTTCGGGAGGGATTGCGATAGTTTTTTCATGCAGCTAGTGAAGGGGTTTTTCATATTTATGATATACATTTTCCCATTTTATTTCATCTTCAATTTTTTTTTTTTTTTTTCCCTCTCAATTTCTAATCTTTGCCAATCATTACTATAATGATGGAAGAATTGTTAACCTGCACTTGTTTTCCCCCACTACTTAATTGTTCAGCATTATACTGTTTGGTCAATCAGTGGGTGATTGCATCTCTTACGAGATCCAAGGAAAGGGTTGTTCTGCACAATTCTTAGCCACTGACAATGCTTGGGTTATTGAACAGCAGAGCTGACCACTCAGACTGTTCCGTATCTTTTGATCTCCCTTGCATCCTTAAATGGATCCTCAAGCATAGGCTCAAAGATTGTCCCTTACATTTTTATACTGTTTGCGTAATGTTTTTTTAGTTTTCAACAACTTTTTTCCCCGAACTTTCGTTTTTGTTTCATTCTATTACCTTTCGCTGGCTGCTTTGGGGGTGCTGTTGCATTCTTTTTCGAACCCTTGACGGTCGGAACACCACAGAATTATGGACTATGGTGTGTCTCTATCTGACGCCAAGAGTAGATTAAACTTTGATTAAGTTTAATCATCTGTTAAAACTTTGATTAAACTTTGATTAACTTAGCACTTACATTTTAATCAAAGTTTTAACAAAAAATATATATATATATATATATATGTGTGTGTGTGTGTGTGTGTGTGTGTGTGTGTGTGGACCTTCTGCTTTACACACATGCATTATTTCATACGTTTACTGTAAAACGCGATGCACACCTCCTTTTTCTACCCACATTTTAAAATAATATAGTGTGTTTTGTCAATTTTGGAACTGTTGTTATAGAACATGTTTTCTGCCATCAGGTTAGCAGCATCTCGGATGTCATCCTTGATACAAAATTCTCTGTATGCTTTAAAAGTATCTTTCCAAAAGGCATTTAATTTGAGTTTGTAAGATGGAGGCTTGAACCATATTTGTCTAAATCTTGCATAACTGGACACCTTTCTTCAATCATGGACATCCATTTGAATCTGCCTACCACAAGCTTTCTAATCCACGAGATTTTTAATGAGGCAATAAAATGTCTAACAGAAGGGATGCCTAGGCCTCCTTCTAGTACGTTTTTAAAGGTATTCTTTCTTGATATTCTGTCTGGTTTGTCGTTCCAAATGAATTGGAAACTTTTTTTCTGAAAATTGTCTGTAATATCAATCGAAGGGTTTGGTAGCAATGTCCAGAGATATACCAATTTTGACAGAACTATCGATTACAGTACCGCTACTCTACCCAGTGGCGTGATGTTTCTTTTTGACTATATTTTAGAAAGAGTTTCAACTTCCAATAATTTTTGTGCATGATTTAACTCAACGCATTTGTTAGATCAGTCATAAACCATATTCCAAGTATTTTAAATTCGTTTGGGTTCTAGTCCAACTTTAGATGAAGTATATATCGAACATTCGATGATACTTTGCCTCTTATCCATATTGTTTTTGTGTTTTCTATATTCATAAACGGACCCGAAACTGTTCCGAATTTCTCTAACGTACTCATTGTTTGTTCAAAAGATGTTTTTTATCTCCTTGAATGGGACAATTGTGTATCATCTGCGAACTGAGATATTTTCTGTTTAGTATCGTTAATATTTATTCCTTTTATGTCTCCATTCTCTCTGATCATTATGCCCAGAATTTTGGCTGAAAGTATGAACAAATGCGGGGATATTGGGTCTCCCCATCTACAACCTCTTACTATACTGATCAAGTCTGAGCAGAGTCCATTCACAGCTATGCTAACTTTTATTCCTGTATGGAATGTCTTTATCCAACGACATGTATCTCGAACACAGTCAAATGATACTAATACCATATGTATGAACTTCCAATCCAGAGAATCGAACCCTTTTTTCAAAATCTACACAGATTAGCATCCCGGGTAAATGTTTAGATTGTGAATAATCTATAAGATCGTAAATAAACCTACTGCTATCACTAATAAATCTGTTTGCCATGAAAGCTGTTTGATCTTCGTGCATTAGTTTTTGGAGAGCGGATTTCGATCTGTTAGCTATACACGAAAATCCAATCTCATATACTGTGTATTTAACAGGATACGGGGTACCAGTTTTTCATAAAGTTTCTTGGCTTGTCATTTTTAGGAATACAACTTTTAAGCCTTCCTTCTGGGTATTTGACAGTTCCCCATCTTCAGATGACTTACTTAGTGCTCTAACCACTGGATATCCTGACTGTCTCCAGAAAACCTTCACAAATTCTGGTGTGAAACCATCTGTTCCCAGACTCTTTCCGTTTTTCATATTTTCAGCTTCCTCAAGAGTGATTTCACCTTCAAGTAACATCTGTTCCTCTGGAGTTAGCTTTGGAATCTCCTTGACCAGATCTGAAATTTCGCTGTCTAATGCTTTTCTTTCTTGATACAAATTTTCATAGAAACGTTTAACCTCTGTTCATACATCCTTCGGTTCCTTAACCGTTTCTTCATTTTCCATTGTGAGATATGAGAGGTGTTTGTTTATACAATATCTCTTTTCTAAATTGCAAAAGTATTTCGATTTTTTTCCCACCTGCCACCCGCCTCGCGCTTGATCTCAGTAACACTCCTTCCATTTTCTTTTTCCTTATTTCCGGTAACTGTTGATTTAAGTTTCGTAATGTTTGTATGTCATGTGGTTTTCTTTTCCATCCTTTCTAACCTATTGATTTCACTTTCTATCTTCCTTTCATTTTCTTCTGTGTCGGTTTTTTTCTTAAAGATGCGAATGCCATAGCTTTAGTTCTTATCTTCATCCAAAAAAAAGTCTAGAAAAGACACGATCGAGTACGGTTAGTTCTAACTCACACTTTGGAATGTCAAGTATTTCTGCTTTATCGTAGTGTGAAGAAGCTGCATACTCTTGAATGACATTATTGATAACATTGTTTATTTATTCTACAACTGCTTATTCTTTAATAAAGAACTGTGAAGCTTCCAAAATGTTTTTTTGCAAGTAGTTTCATTTCCACATTTTAATGACAAAGTTACCATAGAGTGATCTTGGGTTCCTCGATAAAGTAAATGAGACATTCAGATACAATGAAGAGGTCCAGCCTGCTTTTTGTTTAAGGGGACTGATTTTCGCCAAGTATACCGTTTGCACTCTGGATTATATTATCTCCAGATATCTGCTAGTGCTATGCCATAAATCATATTTTGGACTTTTTCTTGGGCTTTAGGGTTATTATTACATTTGTAATTATCATAGAAACGAGGTCCGAAACAAGATTCCACTTACCAACTGATATCAAGTAACGAGTTTTAAATTCTTTAATCTGGTTTTGTAAGAGTTCATAAAATGATGGCTTGTACCTGTTGGGACCATTAACATTAACAATTAGTATATCATATTCCATGGCTCTAATCGAGATCATGAGATAATTTCCATCTTTGTCCCTTTGAATCTTCTTAACTTTGAACTCAAGTTACCCTACTTGTTTGTTGCTCAAAGTTTTTATTGAAAAGAATTCATACCGCTCTAGCGTTTGACTTAAATGATGCAAAATAACAGGTGTAACCCCACACTGCTGCAACATATCTTTCTGTCTTTTTATCAAGGTGGGTTACCAGAAAACAATAGATCGAGAATTGTTGTTTTAGTACTGGAAAACATCACGCCTCTATTGTGCGTTTCTCGAGGCCTAGCAATTCAGAGAGGGTATTGTGATAGTATACATTCTATCGGTATGGACATCTTATCTCAGCCAGTAATACATTGCGGCTAACATTTATCCTTGAATAGTTCATCCCCCTAAAACTTGTTCGAGATTGTGCACAACCAGTATAACCAGCCACTGCAACAACTTTTTCAAAAGCACTAAAGACCAACATGTTCCCAACAGGATACAGAAACAACTAAAGCAAAACAATCAACCAAAGTGATGAGGAAGACATCTTATCCCTTACGGAAGAAAAAAATCGAAGAGAAGGACAAAAAGAAAGAGACAAAGCAAAAACAAAAACAAAAAGTTCGTGCGCAGTACGTATAAATTTTCACTTGACAGGTATTCAAAATCCAAACCAAGGCTCACAAAGTCATGATTTCACAATCTCATGTTACGTTCACAATGCCTGCGCCCTTTGAAGCAGTTACCATCAAAACTTTGACAGTGACAATCTTCCTGGCAGTCTTTGCAAAGGTGGCTTTGAGATTATCCAAATCAGTTGTAATGGGTTTTGTTTGTTTGTCTGTTTGTTTTGTTTGTTTTTGTTTTTGCTCTTCTTTTAAATCTTGTAGCCACTTCCTCTCTTTATGTTAAGCTCTAATAGATGATATGGTGTAGTGGGTTTGATCTTACTTGTTGAAAGGAGATTTGCGTTAGATTTCTTATCACATCAGATCGGTCAAGCTGTCATCCAGTTCTATTGTTGCCTTACCTGCCAGTCTGTCTGCTCTCTCGTTTCCTTTGACACCTGCATGTCCTGGGCAGTACATCCATCTGAGTCCTTACAATGGAAGGCTGCACATTACTTTATGGCAAGTAGGGCTTCCCATTCCACTTTCCACTTTTGAAGTGGGTTCATGGATTCAGTCAGCGTCATGGCTTTTTGAGTTATAAGCTGCTGTGGGTGGCAGCCAGTGGAGTGCTTGCGTCACTACTTCTACCTCCATTGTTAGACTTGAAGTTGTTACGCTGTTGCACCAACGTCTTTCTGGATAGTACGGACATTTTTGTTCACAGCGTATCCCCAGCCTGACTTACCTTTGGTGACAAAACCGTCAATGTATATAACAAAATCTTCTTTTATGCCCCAGGTAGAAACCTGCGTGTGAATTTCTTGACCAGTATTTGCCATCTGGCCATTTCGATAGTGTCTTCCAAGCTCTGGAGCGATAGTAATTTGATTGATGTGTTTGAAGTGGTCGGGATACTTTTCCACCCTTTTGTTTCTTTGAGGTGTGACGACAGGCACATGAGTTATATATTGTCTTCTGCCTGTTCCACCTTTGGTTTTCCAAATCCTAGATGAGCTCCCATTGTTTTTCCTTTACTGTCACATGTTGCGGGTTCTAGGGAATTTCATTCTTGAATATGCCTTCACTTGCTCCAGCTTGTGCCTGACCTGCATTGAGCAAATATCGCACAGTTTCATTTGGTATGTTCTTTGTAGTTTCCAAAGATCAGTCCCACTACTTTATTTTGACTTTTTTTAATTTGAGAAGATTACTCTTGGACAGTATTATAAGGGTAATCCAAAATCAATCACACAGTATACAACTTCAACATACAGTAGACAGAGATGACGCTGTTTAATACCCTTAGCTGTCATTACTGTCATGGCGCACATCCCTTTCCACATTGAAGAACAATATTCTTAACACGTTTTCTAAAGTTCAAGATTCTATCGAAGCCTATACCCAAATAGCGTAGACTGTCAGTTGATTTAATTGGTATTCCATTGGAGCAAACTGGTGAGGGTATTTATCCTTGTGTCTTGCTGTTGAGAGTGTAGACGAATGTGTGGGCTTTCGTAAGCTTGATGAGCGATCTAGTTTCTTGACACCACTGAGCAATGTTGTTCAACTCCTGCTGAACTGGTTTCGTTCTTTCTTGAGCATTCTTCGACGTTTTGTGGATCAGACCATCATCTGTTTATATCAATACCGGAGCAGTTCCGTTTCTATTAAGGTCTACAAGATCTTAGTGTAAACATTGAATGACGTAGGGGAGAGAGGAGAGCCTTGACGTAATCACACACAGAGTATGAAGTCCCCCATTCCAGTCCCCCAATGCCGCTGTAATCCATCGTGTAAGTATTCAATTGCCTCCACAGTCAAGGAGTGACTCCACCAGAAGCGAAAATTGGCCTTTGTTGTGTGCATCTTCCAGGTCTATTGCAACTGCTAGTATTTCTTTCATGTTTTGGAATCCTTCAAGGCAAAAGTGGCAGTATTTAGCTCTTTGATTGGAAGGAAGGATTTGTCTACTTTTGCGAGTTTTCTTGCTATGATTCATTTTAATTTTTCTACAATATATTGCATTGTGGTTTAGTCACTTAGCTGATGATGATCTTTTGTTTTCAGGTAAGTCAATGTCCAGTCTTCTGGGAAACAGCTTTTATCAAAACTGTCTTGGTAGAGTCTAAAGGTAAGGGTTCTATCTTCTGAGAGCTGTTTAATTTATGGAAAATCGACGATGCCTGGACTTGCAACACTATCTTTAGTGTATTTATCTATTGTCATCCAGTTAATGTAATGTCATTTCATCATTAGTGCCAATCAGAGCTAGATATTAATTAACTTGGTCAAAGATTTCTTCTTTTGCTGCAGTTTACTCTGATTACTCTGTTCTGCGGAACGTTTCAGTAGATCCTACCCTTTCTCCTCATTTGTCTTGATCTTTCTGATCCCATCAGCATCTAGGATATCTGGGGTGGCATTTGTCCTGTTTTCCTTCCATGCGAAGATAAAACTGTCAGAACTGAGCGAGCTTTGTATCATAAATCACCCCAAAATTGTTGCCATTTAGTTTCCTCTGCTTGTTCAGCTACTTTTGAACTGTTCAGTCTTTTGTTTCATGCTTGTTTCAATGCTGGATCAGGGCAAGTATTTTTCCTTTCTCTCTGTCAAATTCTCCCAGTCTAGTGTATCTTTTCCCATACTGTTTCTGTGTCTCTATTCAACCAGAGGGACTGAACCATTTGTGCTGTTTTAGTACTGTTTCTTTTGTGTCTTCAACTCCTCAACTTTCCCATGATGTCTTCGCCATTGTTGTCATATTTAAAAGGGACCTTTTTTAGTTTGTTTTACTTTTGATAATTGGTGTACGAAAGCTTCTGCACTCATGCTTCAATGACTGTCAGTGTCACCCTGCCGCCCTTTATGTGTTGGAGATGATGTCGTCAGTACGCTGAGATAGTCCAAGTGCAATTCCTTGAGGACTGGTACCATGTTCATCCCAAAATTTTGACCGTGCATCACCCGTTTCAACGTCAACAGGAATGACAAATCACCTTTCTAAACAATTGAGCAGTCCTTTTACGGAGAATTGCTTTTCTTGGCAGATCCTGTCCAGATTAAATCGCTATATATGTTATTCCAGTGTGTGTCAAATGCCAGCATTTGATACTAACGGAAGAGAAGAGGAATATGATGTGTAATCCGAGAGTATCTGTCAGGATCTCTCTCTCTCTCTCTCTCTCTCTCTCTCTCTCTCTCTCTCTCTCTCTGTGTGTGTGGTGTGTGTGTGTGTGTGTGTGTGTGTGTGTGTGTGTGTCTGTCTGTCTGTCTGTTTGTCTGTCTGTCTGTCTGTTTGCCACGTCAAATGTCGACTTACAGAACATATGTTCCAACTGTCACTAGCAACGAAGCATCAGCATGCCCTATCACATGTACTTCTCTGTTATGCCATGCAAACTTGGGTCCTTTGCAGGCACGTTTATTGTTCAAACATGAAAGAGAGATTTACCATCTGCTTTGCCATAAACAAAACCTTCTGAAGATAATGCTTGTTCTTCTCGTTCGCTTGCGTTCTTTCTTCTAAGCACAGGTCAGTATGTGTGAGTATATGTGTGCAGGTATGCACGCAAGCAAGCCCGCGCGCGCGCGCGCACACACACACACACACACACACACACACACACACACACACACACACACACACAGAGAGAGAGAGAGAGAGAGAGAGAGAGAGAGAGAGGCGCGCGAGCGCTTTGACGCCCACCACTCCCATAACCCAATTACCTACCTTTCTCTCTCTCACATACCCCCTCCTTGTTTGGCACACATACATCTTGCTCTAACGCTTTCTCTGGAGACAATTTGGTATGCACTATCAGTTTCTGAGTTATTTTGTGAGAAGTGAGATTCACAACCTGAAGCTTGTCTGTCTGTCTGATTCCACCACTTACAAACACTCTGTTTACACCGTTTTCTTCAAGCTGAATTTCTGGACAGGTTAAAAAAAAGTATCCAGTATTGAAGTGGTTTCAGCTCATAGTGTATTTTACTGATTGTTGTATTTGAAGTATATTCCGTTTTATTGTAAACCAAAATCCGCTGTGCATTGTGTCACATACTGCATAGCGTGCCGGGTTGCTTTGTATTGTTAATTGCAACAATACCTGAGGCGCAGGCACCCAACAGCTGAGTGCGACTGCCGTCCTAAAAATCGGATTACTGCCTCAAGAGAGACGCGGCTCCCCTTGCCTCTTTGTCAGGGGCCTGGTTACTTCCAACGCACAGAGATCCACAATCCTGCCTGAACCCAACGCTGGTAAAAATACACAGCAATCCCGCTCGATTGACACGTTGCACGTACAACCAGCATGCCGAGTATTGACGATCGCGCCATCCCCCACCCCTACCCCCCCCCCCCCCTCCCCGTCCATTAAAAAAAATCTATACGCCATTTCAGTTTCATGTTCATTAAGTTGTCACTGCGTGTGGACTAGTCCATATACGCTAAACCCACATCTGCTAAGTTTCGAGACCACACTGCGCACGGTTTAAAGCTGAAGGATAAAGGAATTAATGATTAAGATGAGAGACTGAAGAAGAGAGTCTCGTGACTACGACTTAGCAGATGTCTGACCTACGAATTAGCCCAACGTGCTGGTCAGACCTTGGGTACCTACTTCACATTGGCTGTGCCATGATTATCATTGTATGTGTGTGTGTGTGGTGAGTGTACACGTGACCGCATTTTTCCATGTACGTTTACCTGCACTGTAGCCACATCATTTGGTGGGAGGATTTGTCTATTTTCAAGATCTTTTGCCGATGTTTTGCTATGACTCGTTCCATGAACTTTCCTATATAAATTTTGGTTAGTGAGTTTGTAGTAGCATTTACGTGAACACCATCTATTTCGTGGTTTTAGTGAAGGTTTCAAGTAACTGAGTGTCCAGTCTTCTGGGACATAGCCTTTATCAAATCTGTGTTGATAGAGACTGAACGTATGGATTCTGTCCTCATGCGAGAGCTATTTGATATCTGGATACCATACTTTGTCTGGAACTGGAGCACTATCTTTAGTGCATTCAGCTACTGCGTCGTCCAGTTCAAGAGCTGTAATTTCGTTGCCAGCCTCAGCTAGATGTTGATTTGACTTCGTCAGGTATTAGTTCTTTTCTTCCATTCTTTTTTACCACTCTGTTCTCTGAAACGTTTCAATATGGTCTATCCTTTCTGCACATCTGTCTTGATCTTTGTGGTCCCATCAGCATCTAGGATATCTGGGGTGGTGTTTGTACTGTTTTTCTTCCA
>JADBJO010000743.1:97500-105000 GCA_016801955.1 Conus betulinus
TGGAAGCAGCGTTGAGTTGATGCTAACCAGAAAATCAGTAATGGTGACATCATTGATATATCCGTGCCTCGTTGCCTAATGAATTAGCACTTTGGTGCTCCCCCCCCACCCCCCCTACCCCCCATCCCTCTCTCCCCACCCCATTCTGCTCTCCTCTTCTTCAGTTATATACACCCCGTCAAAAAATCACATAAGCTTTGCAAATGTAGTCCGAAGATTACATTATGTTTGCAAATTTCTTTTTTATTTCTTTCCCTTTATTTGGTTGGTAAGTCATTTCGATTTGGTTTGTTCTGCTTTAATCTTTATTCTTTTTCAATATTTTGTCTAATATTTGATTTCTTAAATGTGTCTTTGACTTTTGATTTTTCGAGTGCTTCAGCTGATTTGTGTTCCTTTGTTTTAATTGTCCGTATGTTAATTGGTTATGTTTCCGGTCGTCAGGACTCCATTTGTCACCCTCCTGTCCCACCACACACACCCACACTGTTTCTCTCTCTCTCACCCTCCTGTCCCACCACACCCACACTGCTCTCTCTCACACTGCTCTCTCTCTCTCTCTCTCTCTCTCTCTCTCTCTCTCTCTCTCTCACCCTCCTCTGCTCTCTCTCTCCCCCTCCTGTCCCACCACACCCACTGCTCTCTCTCTCACCCTCCTGTCCCACCACACCCACACTGCTCTCTCTCTCTCACCCTCCTGTCCCCCACCACACCCACGTTGCTCTCTCTCTCTCTCTCACCCCCTCCTGTCCCACCACACCCCAACTGCTCTCTCTCTCTCACCCTCCTATCCCACCACACCCACGCTCTTGCTCTCTCTCTCTCCCCTCTCTCTCTCTCTCTCTCTCTCTCTCTCTCTCTCTCTCTCTCTCTCTCACGCTCTCCCTCCCTGTCCCCACACCCACACTGCTCTCTCTCTCACCCTCCTGTCCCACCACACACAAACTGCTCTCTCTCTCTCACCCTCCTCCTCCCACCACACCCACACTGCTGCTCTCTCTCTCTCACCCTCCTGTCCCACCCACACCCACACTGCTCTCTCTCTCTCTCTCTCTCTCTCTCTCCTCTCCCTCTCCCACCTCTCTCTCTCTCTCCCTCTCTCTCACTCTCACCTCCTGTCCCACCACACCACCTGCTCTCTCTCTCTCTCTCTCTCTCTGTCCCCACCCCACCTCTCTCTCTCTCTCTCTCTCTCTCCCCCTCCTGTCCCACCTCCCACCCACTCGCTCTCTCTCTCTCTCACCCTCCTGTCCCACCACACCCACACTGCTCTCTCTGCTCTCTCTCTCTCTCACCACCCTCTTGCTTCTCTCTCTCACATCCCTCCTGTCCCACCACATCCACACTGCTCTCTCTCTCACCCTCCTGTCCCACCACACCCCACGTTGCTCTCTCTCTCTCACCCCCTCCTGTCCCACCACACCCACACTGCTCTCTCTCTCTCACCATCCTGTCCTGTCCCACCACACCCTCTCTCTCTCTCCTCTCACCCTCCTGTCCCACCACACCCACACTTCTCTCTCTCTCTCTCTCTCTCCCTCCTCTCTCTCATCTGTCCTCTCTCTCACTTCTCTCTCTCCCTCCTGTCCCACCACACCACACCAACGCTGCTCTCTCTCTCTCTCACCTCCCTCCTCTCCCACCTCAAACCCACACTGCTCTCTCTCTCTCCCCTCCTGTCCCACCACACCCCCACTCTGCCTCTCTCTCACCCTCCTGTCCCACCACACAACCCACACTGCTCTCTCTCTCTCTCACCCTCCTGTCCCACCACACCCTCTCTCACCCTCCTGTCCCCAACCACACCCAACTGCTCTCTCTCTCTCTCTCACCTTCCTGTCCCACCACACCCACACTGCTCTCTCTCTCACCCTCCTGTCCCCCCACACCCACACTGCTCTCTCTCTCTCTCTCACCCTCCTGTCCCACCACACCACACCCACGCTCTCTCTCTCTCTCTCTCTCTCTCTCTCTCTCCTGTCACTTCCTTCCACCACTCCCACCACACTCATGCTCTCTCTCTCTCTCTCACTCACAACCTCCTGTCCCTCCACCACCCCCACTGCTCTCTCTCTCACCCTCTCCTGTCCCACCACACCCACACTGATCTCTCTCTCACCTTCCCTGTCCCACCACACTCACACGGCTCTCTCTCTCTCACCCTCCTGTTCCCCACCCACCCCACTGCCCTCACTGCTCTCCTCTCTCTCACCCTCCTGTCCCACCCTGTCCCACCCACACTGATGATCTCTCTCTCTCACCCTCCTGTCCCACCATACCACACATCTCTCTCTCTCTCTCTCACCCTCCTGTCCCACCACCACACCCACACTGCTCTCTCTCACCTCCTGTCCCGCCACACCCACACGGGCTCTCTCTCTCTCTCTCCATCTCACCCTCCTGTCCCACCACACCCACACAATGATCTCTCTCTCTCTCTCACTCAGATCTTCTCTCTCCACCCACCACCCCCACACTGATCTCTCTCTCTCTCTCTCACTCTCCTGACCCCCACCACACCCACACTGCTCCCTCTCTCTGGCACCCATTCCTGTCTCCACCACCACACCACATGTCTGCTCTCTCTCTCTCACCCTCCTGTCCCACCACACCCACACTGATCTCTCTCTCTCACCCTCCTGTCCAGTCCCACCACACCCACACTGATCTCTCTCTCTCTCAACCCTCCTGTCCCACCACACCCACACTGATCTCTCTGCTCTCACCCTCCTGTCCCACCACACCCACACTGATCTCTCTCTCTCTCTCACCCTCCCTGTCCCACCACACCCACACTGATCTCTCTCTCTCACCCTCCTGTCCCACCAAACCCACACTGATCTAAGGTGTTCTCTCTCTCACCCCCTCAGTCCAACCACAACCCACACTGATCCATCTCAACATCCTGTTGTTAGACCATTGACGACACACTGCTCTCTCTCACCCTCCTGTCCCAACCACACTGTGGAATATGCTCTCTCTCACCCCTCCTGTCCCACCACAGGTGGTTGGTGCTATGAGTCTCTCACCCTCCTGTCCGCCACAAACACTTGTGATCTCAGTCTCTAAAACAATTGTCATGTACCCAACAGTGACAGACCAAAAATGCTATCTCTATCGAGTTCTCTCTCTCTATCTCTACTCTCTATCTCTCTCTCTCTCTCTCTCTCTCTCTCTCTCTCTAACACTAAAACAGTCCTGCCACAACAAACGGTGTTCTTTCTCTATACGTCATTGTTTTCGTTATAGACAGTCACTAGCAGATTTTCTCACCTGTCCTGTTGTCCCAAACACCCACAGATGGCTCTCTCATCTCTCTCTCTTGTATCTGGCTCTCTCTCTAGACGAACTTAGACCGTCCCACCACACAAGAACGCTGCTTCTATCTATCTCTGCCTCTTTCTAGCTATTCTCTCTCTGTTATATCTCGTCTGGCTCAAATGAAAACAACAACCCCACAAAGCTAGCGATCTTATCTCACTCTCTCTCTCATTCTCACCCCCCCCTCCCACCGAACCTAGGTATGTAACATAAAGAATACCAATATCCATTTGCGACATGATTTATGACGTACTCTCTCTATCTCTCTAAGGGGCTATGGCCTCCCCGAATAACACATTTGACCCTTGCGGCTGCTGTCTCTCTCTCTCTCTCTCTCTCTCTCTCTCTCTCTCTCTCTCTCTCTCTCTCTCTCCCTCTCTGTCCCACAACACCCAAACACACTGCTCTCTCTTTTACCCTCCTGTCCTACGACACCCCACGCTGCTACTCTCTCTCTCACACCCTCCTGTCCCACCACAACCACATGTTCTATCTCTACACCCTCTGTAACACCACCACACACACTGCTCTCTCTCTCTCTCTCTCTCTCTCTCCTCTCTCTCTCTCTCTCTCTCTCTTCTCTCCCATGCCATAATGTCCCACCACACCCACACTGCTCTTCTCTCTCTCTCTCTCTCTCTCTCTCTCTCTCTCTCTCTCTCTCTCTCTCTCTCTTCTCCTGTCCCAACCACACACACTGCTCTCTCTCTCTCTCTCTCTCTCTCTCTCTCTCTCTCTCTTCTCTCACCCTCTTTGTCCCACCACACCCACACTGCTCTCTCTCTCTCTCTCTCTCTCTCTCTCTCTCTATCTCTCTCTCTCTCTCTCTCTACTATCTCTCCCACCATCTCTGTAGCACCACAACCCACACTGCTCCCTCTCTCTCCCTCTCTCTCTCTCTCTCTCTCTCTCTGATCTCTCAACCTCTCTGTCCCACCACACAATCACACTGCTCTCTCTCTCTCTATCTATCTCTCTCTCTATATCTCGCTCTCTCTCTCTCTCTCTCTCTCTATCTCTCTTTCTATATCTCTCACCATCCTGTCGCCACCACACCCACCACTGCTCTCTTCTCTCTCGACTCTCTCTATCTCTCCTCTCTCTCTCTCTCTCTCTATCTCTCTCCTCTCTGTCCCAACCACACCCACGCCGCTCTCTCTCTCTCTCTTCTCTTCTCTCTCTCTATCTCGGTCTCTCTCTCCTATCTCTCTCTCTTACCCTCCTGTCCCACCACCACCACACTGCTACTCTCTCTCTCTCTCTCTCTCTCCTCTCTCTCTCTCTCTCTCTCTCTCTCTCTCTCTCTCTCTCCTGTCCCACCACACCCACAATGCTCTCCCTCTCTCGCCCTCCTGTCGCACCACATCCCCACTGCTCTCTCTCACTCTCTCTCTCTCTCTCTCTCTCTCTCTCTCTCTCTCTCTCTCTCTTCCCCTTCTCAATCTTATGTCTATGTCTCGTTGTTGTTGTTGTTATTGCAGTTGTGTTGTTCATATGTATTATCACGCAAAATCAGCCTGACCCCCTTTATTGAGAGCCAGGGCCCATGTACATCAATTGTTCTCAGTTTCGAGCTCAGCAATAACTAAAACAACAACAGCAACAACAAAGCAAAAGCGCCATTCTCACAGATTTCCTTCCGTTTGCCGCGTAAACATTGCATAAATTGGAACCTCTAGGCATATGAACTCAATGATAAAATTTAACAGTATTCATAGAAGGAAATACGTTGGCTAAGAACATAATCTAATTTTGATAAGCTACTTTCACGACGAAAAAAGAAAAAAAATCCTGAATGTCTTGAATGCCTCTTATTGAGAAATTCACAGCTGAAGCCTAAAGATAAACAAAGTGGATGTCATCTTATGTTGGAAAAGAGGCCACCTAAGGGATGGGTTCCAAATCATTTGATATAGTGTCTTGCTTATTCTTTTGATTAAGATTCACATAAATCTAATACGTGCAAGAGAGATGTCCGCACAAGACGTGTCCTCTGTTTCGGATTCAAGAGAGAGAGAGAGAGAGAGAGAGAGAGAGAGAGAGAGAGAGAGAGAGAGAGAGAGAGGCAGGAACGTACCTATTCATAGATGAACACTTTAAACGTACACGCAGTCCCTGTCGTGAGCAAAATGGGTGGTTGATTAAAGCGAAACGAGGCTTCATAAACTGTAATCTCTGACTACAAGTCCATGAGGATGAGGATGAAAAGAACGTTTGAAGATGAGACTGCAAACTCCTATGCTTTATATTTGAGGCCCCGCTTCTCCTTCGCTCGACTAATAACCACCTGTAATGTATCAACCAATGATCACTCTTCATGCCAGGTGATCATGATGACTGTCTTGTGCATGTGTGAAATGATCATTGACAATTCTATTTCCTTCGATGGCCATATAGTTGTCATTTAATACAGATCCTAAAATTGGATTTTGTGATTCTCTCTCTCTCTCTCTATCTCTCTCTCTCTCTCTCTCTCTCTCTCTCTCTCTCTGTGTGTGTGTGCGTGCGTGCGTGCGTGCGTGCGTGCGTGCGTGCGTGCGTGCGCGCGCGCGCCGCGCGCGCGCGCGTGGTGTGTGTGTGTGTGTGTGTGTGTGTGTTCGCCCGTCTGTCTGTCTCTTGTTTGCCATTCTTGGTCGGCTTACAGAATATATGTCCACGCTGTTACAAAGTGGAGCATCAACATGTCCTATCACATGCACTTTTCTGTTATGCCTTGTGAACATGTATGTCTTTTTTTGCAGGGACGTTCATTGTTGACACATTTACCATCTGTTCTAGTTCAAAACAAAGCATACTGAACAGAGTGTCAGTTCCTCTCATGCGTTTGTTGTCTTGCTTTGGAGCACAGGCGGGTACATTTGTGAAACGTGCATGTTGGTATGACCGTCCGTGTTGTGTGTGTGTGGGTGTGTGTGTGTGTGTGTGTGTGTGTGTGTGTGGTGTGTGTGTGTGTGGTGTGTGTGTGTATGAGTGTGTGCATGTGTGTGTATGTGTGTGCGTGCGTGTGTGTGTGTGCGTGTGTGCGTGCGTGCGTGCTTGCGTACGAGAGTGCTAGCGTGCATGCGTGCGTGCGTGCGTGCGTGCGTGTGTGCATGTGCCATGTGTGTGTGTGTGTGTGTGCGCGCGCGTGAGCGCACGCGCGTGTGGTGCGTATGAGTGTGGTGTATGCGTGCGCCTGCGTCCGTGCATGCATGCGTGTATGCGTGCGTGAGTGCGTGCGTGTGTGAGGTGTGTGTGTGTGTGTGTGTGTGTGTGTGTGTGTGTGTGTGTGTGTGTGTGTGTGGTGTGTGTGTGTGGTGTGTGGTGTGTGTGTGTGTGGGTGTGTGTGTGTGTGTGTGTGTGTGTGTGTGTGTGTGTGTGTGTGTGTGTGAAACATGAGATTCGTAATCTGGTGTCTGTCTGTTTTTCTATTCAGTTGCTCGCAAGCATGTTTACATCCTTTCTTCAAGCTCAGCTTTAGCGCAGGCAAGAAATAACCAGATTCAAGCTGTATTGAAATGCTTCCTATTGTTGTTATTGCAATGTTATCATTGGATTGTGTTGGACTATGTTATATCAATTTTTTGCCACAATTGTCTGCTTTTTGTCACCCCAGTGTAGAGTACAATCGCCACACTCAAAGAACGAAATGTTTGCTTCGTATGAAGCTGCATCTTTGCTTCTTTGTCAGGAGGGTGAAGATTTTGACTCACAGAGTGCCACAAAGTTGCCAGAAGATGCCACTGGTTAAAATGCACAGCAGTTGAGTTCGAATGACACGTCGTACGTGCACCAAGCATTCTGGGTATCGATAAGCATGCACCCTTCACTATAAGAATCTAGCTCTCCGTTCATCCTAGTTTGCGTTGTCGAGCTGATGACAGCTATCTGCAGCTGAGTCATAGATATCTTTTGGGATCATACCTCAACGGAGAAAAGTCTTTCCAGATGTCAACGTTACTCTGGCCGTACCAAGCCAGAAAGCACTGCCACGTGCTATTAGTTCAAATCCGGCGATGATCTGTCCTTTCTCCAACTCATCTTACTCTGTTTCAGAGAGAGAGAGAGAGAGGAGAGGAGAGAGAGGGAGGGGTCGAAAAACAAAACGAAACGAAATTTTATTTAACCAGGCTAATGAGAAAAATAAATAAGTGTTTTTTTACACACAATAAGTAAGTAATGTTGCTTTAGGCCAGCGAC
>JADBJO010000743.1:110000-112500 GCA_016801955.1 Conus betulinus
CAAAAATAGATCGATCAAAATAACATTACTGGAGAATATCAAGCGGGCTTCAAAAAGAATCGTTCCACTGTAGATCACATGTTTACCCTTTTGGCTCTCGTTCGAAAGCAGTTTTCGTTTAATCGTAAGTTATATGCAGCATCTATTCATTTTGAAAAAGCCTTGGACTCTGTTTCTCGACAACTGTTCGGCCAATAGTGAAAAAAGAACGGTATCAACGGCAAATCATATCAATGTGTAAAAAGTACATACAATAACGCAAAAGCAAGAGTTAGATCGTGTGGGAAACTTACTGACGATATTTTACAGAAGGTGTAAAACAAGGGGACCCTTGTAGTCCTATTCTTTTCTCATTGTTCATAAATGAACTAGCTTTAGAAATTACGGCGAAAACGAAGACATGGTGCAACAATTTCTCCTGATTTTTGTGGAACTGTTTGTTTTGTTACTAGCTGATGATATTGTTTTTATTATCTGAGACTCCAGTTTGCCTCCACATCCAGTTGAACAGTTTGTCCTACACAGCTTCTAAACTTCAGCTAAAGGTAAATATGAAAAAGAATAATATTGTGATTTCAGAAAAGAAGGTTACTTGGCGGCAAATGAAAGATTTTTTTAATAGACAGACGATAGTTGTAAATTGTGATAAATATCTTGATATCTATTTCTCTGCACGTCTAAGCTTTACAGTTGCTTGTCAGGATCTAGTCAGAGCGCGAAAAACTGCCTTATTGCGTATCTTGCAAAAATTGTGTGTGTTGAGTATAATTCCTTGACGGTGTTTCTGGAACTCTTCAATGCCCAAGTTCAACCAGTTGCTCAATATGGTGCTGAGATCTGGGTCTTAGATAAATCTGCTATTTATGTAGACAAAGTTCATTCTTTTGCTTTTAAGAAATTCTTGAGGTTCACACGAAGACACCTAATGAAATGTGTTTATGGGGAAACCAACCGCTATCCTATCTATATTACCTCATCTGTGCAGTGCTTTAAATACTGGCTAAAGATTGTACAGATGTATGCTGATAGATTACCACTTAAAGCATATAGCATGTTTCTAGGATTGGAATAATGTGGTGAAACGTCGTGGGTTTTAGGTGCTCGTGATTTTTTCTTTTCTAGTGGATTTGGGTATGTCTGGATGAATCAAGGGCTGAGAATGTAGGTGCGTTTTTGAAACAACTTCGGCAAAGACCAGTTGATAACCGATGGCACAACTGGCATGAAAACATTCAGAACAGTGAGCGATGTGCGTAGTATAGAACTTTTGAGATATCCGTTTGTTGTGAAAAATATATCTCACTTAATATTGACAGGCATATTAGAAGTTATCTGACAAGATTTACATTAGGAATTACAGACATCAAAACGTATCAGTTCTGATATACAAGTGCTAAAACATTAATATACTATGTCCTTTATGCAAAACGGAAATGAAGACGAATTGCATTTCCTACTTTGTTGTCCTGTTCTACAGGATTTAGAATATGGATACATTCCACGGTCTTTTCTTTTTTTTTTGTTGTTGTTTGTTTGTTGTTGCTGTTGTTGTTGTTTGTTGTTGTTGTTGTGTGAAAACCCGTGTTTATTTCGAGCAGCTTTGCTTGTGGCAAACTGAAAAATAAAAAAAGTACTGAG
The DNA here is from genome assembly GCA_016801955.1 of Conus betulinus. Taxonomy (NCBI): domain Eukaryota; kingdom Metazoa; phylum Mollusca; class Gastropoda; order Neogastropoda; family Conidae; genus Conus; species Conus betulinus. Next base: position 111,639 of record JADBJO010000743.1, read on the forward strand.
GAGCCTATGCACATATTTATACAAGGCCTTCAAGAGGCGCACAACTATGGTCAGTTAATTGAACACGTCTGACGTATGCATCGTGTGCACTTGCTATGCATACCTGTCAGTTTCTTAAAGTCAAACTATACTATGTTACGTGCGGAAAGAATTGTTATTTGTTATGTTGTACCCCCATCAGAAGGGGTCAGGACCTATACCAATGAAATTCTCTCTCTCTCTCTCTCTCTCTCTCTCTCTCTCTCTCTCTCTCTCTCTTGTAATTGTTGTTGTTGTCATCGTCGTCGTCATCGCCGTGTTTGTTGTTGTTGCACCCCAACTGTTAGGGATGGAGGAGGGAGAGGGCCAGGAGGGAGGCAGAGTGGTGTAAAGATGTCAATGGATCGGCAGATGTGGAAGGGGGGAGGGAGGGATAGCGTCCAGAGAAATGAAGAGAAAAGAGGGCAGGAGGAACGCATGCACGCGCACACACACACACACACACACACACACACACACACACACACACACACTCACACTCACACACACACACACACACACACACACACACACACACACACACACACACACACACACACACACACACACACACACACACACAGACACACACTGACGCATAGATGCATGCACTCACTCACGCACGCACGGGCACGGGCACGGGCGCGCGTGCACTCACACACACACACACACACACACACACACACACACACACACACACACATGCACACACACACACACACACACACACACACACACACACACACACACACACACACACACACACACACACACACACACACACACACACACACACACACACACACACACACACTGACGCATATATGCACGCACTCAGTCACAC
>JADBJO010000743.1:117500-122500 GCA_016801955.1 Conus betulinus
GAATAAAATCAAAATACAATTAAACGGATAGATAAATAAATTAACCAATAAATGACAATAAATTCTTTTGGCATAATTTTGCATTACCCCTTCATCATGTTGATACTAGTTAGTTCTCGTATTAGTTCTGATTGAATACAACGGAAGTTATTGACACACATGTAATTATCGCGTGAGCTGATCGTTTATTTCTCCGTCATCAGAATTCCTGTGTCTGAAAGGGGTCTATTGTTGCACTTCAATGATAAAAGCAATGGTCATCTTCATTAAAAACAAAGTGATTTGTTTTGCCTGCAAGGAGTGCCATCTGATACAATGAAATATATCTGATATATATATATATATATATATATATATATATATATATATATATATATATATAAGTGCACCTTTGATCATAGTTATGTCCAAAAAACTAACTGGTTAACACGATGAAAGGAAGTAACTCGTTGAAACTTCAAACGGTCTCACGAAAAAAAAAAATATATGTTTTTTTTTCAACAATGGAGATGTTCCACTGATATGCCATCTTTTAAGCTTGATGGGATTACACTTGAACATGGTAAAATTCCGAGGTGTATATTTCACATCGAAGCTGGCGTGGTATTTCCACATTAGTTATCTTTTAAACATAGCAAAAAAGAGCTCAAATTTTCTTAGGATACTGAGCGAACACAGCTGGTGTCAGGATGTAAAGACGTCTGTCTTTAGGGTGAACAACTCTTGGCAAAACGTATTGAACAATATCGCTGATCGATAGCTTACTTATAAAACTGATGACATGTTACCATTGCATCTTTTGTGAGAACGTTTGATGTTACTGATCCAATCTTTCTCAAAAGTTGAAGTTTTATAACTTTATCTCAAAATTCGTCAAAACTCCTATCTCCATTTCATTCAGAAAAGAAGCAAACGGTTCAGCGAATAGAACGGTATCTTCTTGTCACTTGTTTCCGACGTTCCTCTTCATCATTGAAATATGATTATCATATACAGCAATGCCGGGGGGTACGGACAGAAGCATTCATATCTTTACAAACGACTTGCGCTCTCGCATAGGTACATGCACTCTACCACTCACATATGGCTGGTATAAAGGTGACGGGAAACCAGTAACATCTCATGAAAAAAAAATGTAATTTTATTTAATTTGACTCCGAGCCCCCACACGTCACCCTGCATCACTATGATTTGTTCGATACAAAAACATCATACAGATTATCCACTAATCGCAACGCCTTTCCTTCAGTTACTCGTAACTAACCAGGAAAGACAACATTCCAATATTCTGGTTACACGCCTGTAAACATAAGAAGTAAACGTTCATAACTTGCCAGCGTTCCCTGGATGACCCAGTCAGTTCTCTCATCACTCAGTGCCACTACAACTGCTGAAGCTGCCACGCCGTTGCGTCCGCCCGATTGGCCAAGTCCCAGTTTGGGGACACTGGCAACGTAGCTCGAGTTGCACCCTCAGACCGAGTCTTCCGGATTCCACTGAACTTCGCTCTCTCCACGGACAGGTCTCCTGTCGGCATCTCCCACAGGTCTTCTCTAGCTGCAAACACCCCACCGTTTTCTGGCAGCTCCCTGTCTAGGCTGCAGCAGGCTAACATATCTTGCTGTCTACCTTCCCCACACATGAGACAAATCTCTACCATCGTCAGCTTCAAGGCAATTCTCCACTGTCTTACGTCCCCACCCAGGAGATAATTCTCTACTGTCGTCGGCTTCGAGGCGACAGCAAACCTCCGCTTCACGTAAAGTCTTCCTCGCTGTATTTTCCTGAGCCCTCAGCAACACGTGATGAGTTACTTCACTTTCCCTCGGCGAGTCATGCATTTCCTGACTTTTCGAGCATCTTATAACCATTCTCAAACAAAGAGAACTTAAGTTATACTGGTTCAACCAACTAAATCACTGACACACACACACATCACACGATTTACACCAATAAATCCCCGAGTTATTTTGATTCCGCCAATGGAATCACTAGTCACCAATACACACACTCACACGCACACACATACCACAGCGACTAGCACCAACAAAGGGTTGGGAACTGAGTGATTAATGCATAAAATCCAAGTCAATTCATGTACGATTCTCCGGAGCTACCCATTGCACTAACAACCCAGAGTTCTCCACAAACCAGGATTGATGCTTCAAGCGTTTATTAACCTAATTTGTTGAAGCCTTCTCAAAGGTGTTCATCCGTCAGGGTAATTGCCTGCAGGCCGACGGTCACTGAACCGCGACGGTCATATGCTACAATTGCTTTTTCCTCCCGCTCACTGGAGAACCCAGTTAATGGACGTTGGTGGAGGCTGGATGCCTTCCTCGGCTAGGACAGGCAGTTTGGTATGTGCTTGTTACTACCCCGTCCCCCCGAACATAAGAATTATTCCACAGTTACTCTCCCTCTTTAAAGCATGCTACTCGGGGTACCCCCATCTGGTGATGCCTGAGTTCGCACACTTGAAGAACCCAAGGAAAGTAATCTCAACATCGGCAAATTTTCCCTTAATTTGCTTCAAGGAATCAAGAACTTTCGGCCGACTCATCACACTCTCATATCATCTATTAGTTCCCCCGAAGTCAGAGTGTGGCTGCCCACGTGGCGGGGTAATGAAAAACTTCACAAACGTAATGTTCTCATCCCCAGCTGTACCATAGTACCATAGTGTTCAAATGCTTTGGCTGTTCGGATGATCCCTGGAGTCTTTTAGCCAGGGTACAACAACAACATCTATTTGTCATCAATTAGAGATCTATTATGGAAATTCAATAGTTCATTATTAAGAGCCACTAATTATATAAAAGAAGTAAATCAGGTAATTCAATCAGTCACTGAGGAATTTGTCATATGTCGCTGTAGGTTGGCCCAGATTCCTTAATCAGAAATCCGGTTTGTTATTTCTGATCAACTTTTTAAAATCATATTGCTTATGAAAATTAGAGGCAAAACTATATCATACGCAACGATGAAAAAAAAAGAATGACACAGAAAAACAGAAACATTTTTCAAAACAATATTTATTTCTTTGAGAGGAAAACGGTGTGCTATCTGAACAAGGAAGACTTGACCTTGAAAGCTATTGACAAGATTTGATCACACTTTCGGAAAAGAAGATGAAGGGTGTAATGCTGCGTTCAAAGGCGAGATGGGTTGCAGAAGGGGAAAAAAGAACAAACTATTTTTGTGGATGTTGTTAAGCAGAATTACGTTTGCAGAAACATTATGAAACTTACGCTGGATAATGGATGCACTTTAAGTGATGGTGATGAAATTGCCCAAGAAGTTACAGTTTTATCAAAAGTTGCATTCTAGAAGGGATGTCGAATCTTGTGACCTTCCAAATATAGTACACAATTTACCCATATCCACTGAAAATCAAGTAACTTCTTTGGCGGGCAAAATTACTTTGGAAGAAGCCAGTTTGCTCTTAACCATACGCATACTATGAAAATTTATGGCAACGACCGCTTCACGGCAGAATTTGAATTTTTTTTTCAGGCTACAACTGGGTTCATACGTTGAAGGAGCACTTAATTATGGATACGATAGAAATGAACTATCTTGAACGCAAAAAGAAGGCATTGCTGTAGGCATTCCCATGAGCGACAAGCCCAATGACCGAATCAAAAATTGCAGACTGCTTTCACTTTTGAATACCTTGTATGAATTAGGATCTACATGCGTAGCCAATAGATGAAACGTGCGCTTCCCTGTATTATCGGTGAAGACCAGACTTGTTTTATCCCCAACAGGTATTTGGGGAATAACATTCGTCTTATTTATGACATCCTTATTTTATGATCACATCTAAATTTTAAAAAAAAAAAAAAAAAAAAAAAAAGAATAGGGGGAGATACTTTTATGTATAGACTTTGAAAAAGCGTTTGATAGTGTAAGCTATGATTTAATGTTTAAGCTAGTACATGCTTTTGCTTTGGTCCAAGTTTCTGTCAATGGAAAAAACATTCTACAAAAATATCAAGTCAACTGTTTCAGTGAATAGAAAACTAGCCAGTTGGTTCTCAATTGAGAGAGAATACCGCCAAGGCGATCCAATCTTACCCTATTTATTGTGATTTTAGCAAATATGAGAAGACAAAATGAAGTCATCAAAAGATCAGCTTATAAAGATATCAGCTGATATTGATGACAAAATATCACAGTCTGCAGATAATGCTGAATTATTACAAGAAGGCAATCGAAAATCATTCGAAGAGTCGATCATGAAACTTGAAAATTTTGGAAGAGTTTCTGGACTTTTACTATATTTGAAAAAAAAAAAGTGCAATATGGTTAGGAAGTAAACGAAACTCACCCGTTGAATGTATGTCACATTTAGATATAAAATGGAACCCCCCTAAAGTCAATATTTTGGAAACTTTGCAAAAATGAGAACACAGCGCAAAACTTGGCTAAGGAGGTAGATAACACCGATAAGCAGAGCAGCAGTACTCAAGTCCACGATCTTACTAAAACTAGCCTATCTGTGGATGTTATTACCAGACTGCATAACTGATTAAATTCAGAATTTTACATTTAAGCTTGTATACGGTAAAAAAAGAGAAACACAATTAATCAGAAAACGTCTCTGAAAAGTGTACAAGAACACAGTGTAAAGGAATACCAAGGGTATGGAAACAAATAAATGCAGTGAAGTTAGCTTGGATTCGAAAACTTTTATCAAGCAATCATAATTGGAAGAAAGTACTTTTTCATCATATCACAAGGCCGAAATTATTTCTAAATTAAGTGCTGATCTGTCTGGGCATGATCAGTTGAATAACGTCTGGAGAGGTGTCTTCAAAGCAGACAAACAAATCATAAAGATTGTTGGGGTCAAAACTGCAGAAGAACTTGTTCAGAGCCTTTGTTTTGAACACAGAATTGAAGATTGCGAGCAGGTATAGCTTCTTTTTTGTGTTATAAAAAGGATCGGAAATGGTGTATCCTGCGTACGTTGTCAATTCAGATGAAAATGGTCA
>JADBJO010000743.1:127500-132500 GCA_016801955.1 Conus betulinus
CTTTTTTTTTTTTTTTTTTTTTTTTTTTTTTTGTCTTTTCCCTTTTTGTGGATAGGGATCATAATGGCATCTTTCCATGACTGAGGTAAAGACGAGTTTTTTCCAGCTGGCGTTGAAGATGTCCCCACGATTTTGCATTTTTCTCATTTGTAATGCGATCAGGTCCTGGTGATTTCTCTTTTTGTAGCTACTTATTGCCTCTTTGAGCTTTGTTACTGTGAGGGTTCCTTCATTACTTCATCCACTGTGTACATGTTCCTGTACTTTTCTCTGTTGTTGTAATAGTTCTTTTTTTCTGCTTTTAGGGATGTTGATGTTGCTGATTCTTTTAAAGCTGTTGATAGAAAGGGCTGCAGACCGCTTGCCAGTCAGGATTTTTTCATTGTCTTGCAAAACAAACGGTGCTGCTTATGTTTTTTTTTGTTTTGTTTTTGTTTTTTTTTTTTTTGCTGTTCCAAACTCTGCGCCACCTCAGAGGCAGTGCACCCACGCCGCTCATCCCGACACACCCCGTCCACAGCCACAGCCCGGCTGATCCCGCCGCAGCCCCGGCACCAGCAATCCACAAGAAGCAGTCAATGTCAAGTCGTCAAGAGGCAACCCACCGGAGGAGACACTGCACTGCTGCCGAGTCAGTTCAGTGGTGTTCAGTGGCGCGCCTGTTCTGATCTAACATACGCAGGACACCACCACCTACTAAGCCCCCTACTGACGACAATAATTGCTTAGTCGCGGAGCCGGCGTGAGTGAGAGTCTCCCTCCGGAGGGCGCCACCACGTCCGTCCAACGACAGCCCCCATGGACTCGCCGATACCAGTGACCTCGACGGAACCAAACCAAGGCCACAGATGTGGAGAGGACATCGAAATTGAGGTCATCATGAGAGCAGGGCATGAAGGGCCACAGAACTTGAGACATTTTTTTCTATGCTGATCGATGAGAATGAGGATGATTAAGATGATGCTACGGATTTCCATTTCGGTCTGGGACTACATGACAGGGCTGTACTCTACGCTTCCTTTCATAATATATCCCGGCGTCAACCAGGCCCGAGAGATAGAGGCACCTGCAGTGTTGGTCAGAAATGTGAGCAACACTCTCAGAAACGCATCCATTAAGTGGGATGAAACTCGACTGTGTGGTACCAGTCTTCCCAACTGAGTCCGCAGCAAACTCAACTCTGGGTAGGAGCCGGTCGGGGCAGAAAAACCCACATGACTTCTGATGGGATTCGAACCCACGACCTCCCAGCCGGGAGTCCGCGACGCTAACCACTTCGCCACGGCGGCTGGTTATGTTATTTTTTTTTTTTTTTTTTACATCAATCATGCTTTGGCAAAATTCCAGTTTTCTGCCATCCTCCATGTTGAGATTTTCATTTTTCTTTTCCAGATGTTTTTTTTGTAGCATGAATGAATGCGTTTGTATATGAAGCTGTTTTTTTTTTTTTTTTTTTAGGCTGATGTTGTTTTCTGTTCTTGGTCCTTTCTCTACGTTTTCCCTTGTTACGTTTACTTGGTCTTCCAAATGCTGGAGTTTTTCTGTTAAATAGGGCCGGTTGTTCTTCCTGGACCCTCTTGGAATGGTCTCTGCGCTACTTTTAATACTGCTGCGTTGAAGGCCTGATTTATATGGTTCACGTGTTTTCGTCGAGTGTTGATGTTGACTGTGTATTCATCAGTAAGTACAGAATAGTTTTTTTTTCCATCTAGTTTTCTTGTAGTTCCATCTGGGCAGTGGTTTGCAGTCTAATGGATAGTGGTTGAGATCGAAAGCAAGTTTGACAGGACTGTGGTTGCTACCAGCTAACTAGTACTGTCCTTTCTGCACTCGCCTGCATGTTGTTGGTGGGCAAAGGCTCAGTCTGGTGTTGACGTCAGGCACCCGCGTGAGTAGAATGTTTGAGGATCATCTGGGAGGTTCAGCAGGTGTAGTTGCTGGTCAATCTGCCAGTCCTCTGCCGCCAGTCATCTGGAGTTCGTTTCACTGTATCCCCAGCTGTGGGAGTTGCTATTGAAGTCACCGACAATTAAACAGCCATTCTGAATGATACCCACAGCATGCAGAGAAATGTGTTTTTCTGGAGGGCAATTTACATTGCATATTCTCATTTGTTTTCTCCCGAAGCGTAATACCCACTCCAGTGATTTCTGCGTTTTCATCGGTATACACTCTAATATGCTTTGCTGGTGTGTGATTTTTTACCAGAATGAGAACTCCACCTTTGCGTCTCCTTTCCATGTCCACACAATAGTCTGGTGGCCCCTTACCGTAAAGCGAAGATTTTCTGTTAGATGTGTTTTCGGAAGGCAAGCAACATCAACATTCTCCCTGTAGAGTCTTCTAGCAAGGGAGCTTCTTCTTGGTATTTCCTTCTGCATTCTACTGGAGCACTGTCAGGAGTTTTGGTTTCACCCCCTTTCTCCTGTCATAGCTCATCCCCTTTCTCCTGTCATAGCTCACCCCCTTTCTCCTGTCATAGCTCACCCCCTTTTTCCTGTCATAGCAAGTCGCATTTTCCCGTGTCCCAGCCGCCTGGCTCCGCCATAAAACGGGCGCGGGGACCACCCGCCACACTAGTCGGCCCCTTGGAGGCACTGCGCCCGGCACTCTTCCACCCCGGAAGGAACCCCAACAGACGAGCACCACATCGAGAGTCGCTACGGTTGTCTGTCATATGAGTGGAGATGCGTTGTGCTGCCGTTATGCCCCCCTGAGAAGCCAGGACAACCACATCCGACTTCGGCTTCTTTTCATATCAGAGTGAACCCTTTCTTAGACTAGTTGTTTTACTGGGCTGACGAGTCCAGTCTACCTGGCTATTTGTCCATAGCTGGAGATAGTTTGTTCACTGGGGTGTCCTTCCCCAGGGCTTAGAGCTTATAGCGCAGCTCTTGATCGCGCATGATGATCTTTGTCATTGGACATATGGGGTATTTCAGAGTGAATAAAACTGCCACCTTTTATCCGGCCCCCCTCCTGCTAGGAACCTCACCGTTTGATCCGGTACTGCATATTCGACCAGGCAAGTCTGACGTTGATCGCACTTAATCCTCCGGGGACCCGCGTGGTTGAGGGTGGCTACCCCTCCTCCAGGATACACAATATGTACAAGTGGGAAAAGCTTCCTTGAATAAGGAAGGATATTGCCGTCTGGTTTCTCCGAAACGATTTTTCTCGTCGTTATGCCTTTTTGTCATTTTTCTCCTTTCTTTTAATAATTCCCTCAATCGCTCCTTCCTGTGGTTTTTTTCTATTCCTCTCCTTTCTTTCAGTGTAATAGGTTTCTATTAATAGGTGTGTGTGTGTGTGTATGTGTGTGTGTGTGTGTTGTATGTGTGTGTGTGTGTGTGTTGTGTGTGGTGTGCGTGCGCGCGCGCGCGCGCGCGCGCATGCGTTTTGCGTGTTCCTCTGTGTGTGTGTGTGTGTGTGTGTGTGTGGGTGTGTGTGGTGTGTGTGTGTGTTTTGTATTTTTGTTTTGTTTTGTTTGTTCTTGTTTTGCGAAAGTTACGGGGTTTCATTTTCGCCTAATTTTACATGATTTGTATCTAGGCTTCGATTCGGAGACAGCGGGAATGAAATACACTGTTCCATTGTGGCTTGCGATCTAACGATAGAGTTCTGGTGACAGGGGTTAGGAATTTATGGGATCCATGTTAGTCTGTCATTACACGTCAGTCATACTCCACTTTTATTGGCGACAGTACGAGCAGAATTCAAAGTTTCCATTTTCGTGTATAATTGAATTACCTCTTTCTCTGCTGTGACTGTGTCTGCCAGTCTGTCTCTGCCTAGCTGTGTGGCTCTCTGTCTGTCTGTCTCTGTCTGTCTGTCTGTCCTTGTCTGTCTGTCTCTCTCTCTCTCTCTCTCTCTCTCTCTCTCTCTCTCTCTTCTCCCCTCTTCCCTCCTGCAATTCCCTCGGTCTCTCTGTCGGTTTTACATGGTCTATCTGTCTCTCTTTCATTGGTCTTTTGTATCTGTCTCTGTTTCTCTGCCCTCTGTCCTAGACCTGTCTCTGTCTCAGTCAGTCTGTCTGTCTGTCTGTCTGTCTGTCTGTCTCTCTCTCTCTCTCTCTCTCTCTCTCTCTCTCCTCTCTCTCTCTCTCTCTCTCTCTCTCTCTCCTCTCTCTCTCTCTCTCTCCCTCTCTCTCTCTCTCTCTCTCTACTCCTGCTCTTCCCTCGTATTCTCTGTAAGTAAGTTATGCATGTCTCTTTGTCTCTCTGTACTCTCTCTGTCTTTGGTCTCTGTCTCTCTCTGTCTATCTGTCTGTATATTTGTCTGTCTGTCTGACTGACGGTATCTGTCTGTCACAATGTCCATCTCTCACACCCTCTCACCCCCTCTCTCTCTCTCTCTCACACCCCCCTCTCCCCCTCCCCCCCCCCCGCCCCCCCCCCTCCCCCCAGCATTGCCCTCCGTCCCACATCTGTCATCCCCCCCAAATACATGTTTCTCCATCACTCTCTGTATCCCCCGGTCTCTGTATCTGTCTCCGAGCAGGCCCTCTATCTTTCTGTCTGTCCGCCCTGTATCTCTGTCTGTCTTTCTGTTTCTCTGTCTGTCTGTCTGTCTCTGTCTGTCTGTCTGTCTGTCTGTCCTGTCTGTCTCGTCTCTCTCCCTCTCTCTCTCTCTCTCTCTCTCTCTCTCTATCTCTAATCTCTCTCTCTCTCCCCAGCATTTTTCTCCGTCGCTGTCAGATTATACATGTTTCTCTGTCTCTCTGTATCGGTCTTCGTATCTGTCTCCGATCTTTATCCGTCTGTCTGTCTGACTGTCTCCGTGTATGTCTGTCCACTGTCTCATCTATTCACTCTCTCTCTCTCTCTCTCTCTCTCTCTCTCTCTCTCTCTCTCTCTCTCTCTTCTCTTCCCGCCCCTCCCCCCAGCATTGCCCTCCGTCGCTGTCAAATTCTCCGTCTCAATCTGTCTGTCTGTCTTCTTTCTGACTCTCTGTCTCTGTCTGTCTGTCTGTCTGTCTGTCTGTCTCCTCCCTCTCGCTTC
>JADBJO010000743.1:137500-162500 GCA_016801955.1 Conus betulinus
GCTGAGATCAGAAGGAAAGGCAGTCATTTATTGAGTTAGAAACGCATATCAAGTAATCTACCACATAAGGTAAAACAAGCTTATGTTTAGATAAATTCAAATTGTCAGGGTCTGTATTTTCCTTACTTTCGTTTATGACATTAAGGAACCAGCTGCATGAATACCCATCAATGGGACAGTAAATAAATCTGTAGTCTTCAACAGTCCTTTGCAAAATAAGCTGAGAGTGCTTCGGGTCTCATTGCGATCAGAGGAAGGAAAATTTTGCAGCATCTGTGTTGATTAGAATAACTTCAGAAAAAAAAAGAGACTACACAGTTGCAGCTTTGAAGCCATATTACAAAGTGACTGGCAACAGAGAAATGAACGTCGACAGAGGAAATCGAAATTTGCTCTGTACCCTGTTCCCAAATGTTTTATTGGTCTTAGATGGTGATACAAAACAAGGATACAATTGACTGGTTGAGAAGAGAGAGAGAGAGAGAGAGAGAGAGAGAGAGAGAGAGAGAGAGAGAGAGAGAGAGACAGAGACAGAGACAGAGACAGAGAGACAGAGAGACAGAGAGAAGGAGGAGAGAGAGAAAGTAAATCCATTATGTATGTATGTGTTTGCAACAACTGTCATTAAAAAGGTTCATTGTACTAAATCACTTGAAACACTATCCAGCGAAAGAAGAGCATTTAGCCAGTAATGAATTCAACAGTATCTGTAGAGACGTGAGGCTTAGAGGGGGTACAGATAATACTGTGGTTGTTTATTTGTTATCCCTGACGACGGCCTTTCCTCTGTGGACTAATATGTGCATAGGGTGGGAAACTTGCCAGAGACAGTAATGACGCCAGTGCAAGCGGGAGTTTGGTAACAGCTTCATTGTCGGAAAGGTACTTAACTTAGACTTACTGATGTTTGGCTTCGTTACAGTGCTGTGTGCATTTTCCTCGGTAACAAAAGATGCTTAATGAACGAGAGAGAGAGAGAGAGAGAGAGAGAGAGAGAGAGAGAGAGAGAGAGAGAGAGAGAGAGAGAGAGAGAGAGAGAGAGAGCAATTTCGTTATTTTTGAGACTAATTTAGAAGCACCAGTGACTTCGGGGTATCACCAGTTTGAAATGGATGAAAAGTCAAGAAATATCACATTTTCTACACATGTTGGACTGCGTCGCTCTAAACGCCTGAATTTTGGAGTCATTAGCGCTGCAGAAATTTTTCAGAACCATATTGCAGAAATCCTTTTTGACATCCCTTGAGTGATGAATACAAGTGATGACATCCTTGTTTACGGGAAACACGAAAAGGACATAAGGATACACTCAAGAAAGTATTAGTCCGTCTACATGAAAAGAATCTGACTCTCAGCTAGTCAAAATGTGAGGTTAATAAGAACAACATTGAGTTCTTTGGATTCATTTATGGAAGCAATGGCATCTTGCCTGGTCCCAAGAAGATTGTAGCTGTTGTGAATGCCCCAGCGCCAACCAACGTGAAGGAGGTCCGCGGTTTCCTTGGCCTGACTAACTACATATCAAGATTCATCCCAGATTATGAAGACCGCCAAGCCATTGCGAGATCTAACACACAAGAATGCTGAATGGATTTGGTCTTCTGAGCAAGAAGCTGCGTTCACTGAACTCAAGGCCAGTCTGACCAGCATCAAGACAATGTCCTACTACAACCCTGCAGCAACAACTGAAGTTGTAGTCGATGCCAGCCCTGCCGGTCTCGGAGCATATACTCATGCAACGAGATGACAAAGGCGTACAGCAAACAGTAGCACGTGCCATCTGTGCACTTAGTGATGCTGAATCACGGTACTCGCAAACTGAGCGTGAAGCCATGGCTGTCGTCTGGGCTTGTGAACATTTTCACTTGTACCTGCTTGGAAGTCACTTCACTGTAATTACTGATCACAAGCTTCTAGGAGGAATCTTCAACAGACCAACGTCACAAACGGCTGCCCGGCTCGAGAGATAGAATTCACATCTGCAAGCATATGACTTCACACTATGCTATCAGCCAAAAGAAACAAACCCTGCCGACTTTTTAAGCCGACATCCTGTTGCTAATGCCGACGACATATCCAAGCATGAGAAAAACTGTTGCTGATGACTACGTCAACTTTCTTGTCCACAATTGTATTTCCAATGCAATGACATTTCAGGAAATCGCCACAGCCACCGAGAAAGACGCAACAGTACAATCAATGAAAACGGCAATCAAAACTGGACAGTGGCAACGCCCAATGACTCACCCATTGATCTGTCATCGTTCCAGATCTTCCAGACTGTCCGAGACGAGCTCTCATTCTGTGAAGCTCTAGATATTGTTCTGCGCTGTCCCCACACTGTCATCCCCAAGACACTTCAGCAACGTACACTTGATCTTGAAGGTCATCAAGGGATCATCAAGACAAAACATTTCCTGAGAGAAAAAGTGTAGTTCCTTCAAATGGATCGACTAGTGGAAAGTACAATCAAATCTTGTCTTGCACGTCTCACCATGACACCAGAATACAAGGTTGAATCGCTGAAAATGACAGACCTACCGGCTTGCCCTTGGTCTAAAGTCAGTTGTGACTTCACTGGCCCAGTGCCGTCAGGCGATTGACCCTTATTTCAGATTTCCAGAAGTGGCGGTTCTGAAATCAAGTTCCATGAGAGCAACAATGCCGAAACTGGACACCACTGGTGCACAACACGGCGTTCCTGATGTGGTTAAGACTGACAGTCGCCCTCCTTCAATTCGAATGAATTTGCCCGGTTCGCTGAACAGCTTGGTTTCAAACACCAGAAAGTCACCCCCACCCCCCATGGCCCCAGGTAAATGGAGGTTGTGAAAGAGTGATGGCCATGATCACAAAAATTGTCCATCCCGCCCATGTTGAAGGCAAAGTGTGGAAACAGGCGCTCTACAGATATTTACGCAACTGCAGAGCACGCCACACAGCACCACATCAGTCAGTCCAGCATAAGCTTTCTTTGGCAGGAAAATGAAAGTCAAACCGTCCGAGGTCTATGACGTCACAGTAAACAACAGCCCGCTCCTCAGACCTGGCGATACTGCTCTTGCTCGCCAGCCGAAAAAGAACACACTGACCCACTAGTACTCCCCCAGCCCACTACAAGTAACAACAAAGAAACGATCAATGCTGACAGCCAGCAGACCTGATGGTAATCAGCTTATCTGCAACTCTTCACATTGCAAGAAGATACCCCTGCCTGACACCGCACAGCCTGATCAGTTTTCAGCTGATGATAATCTCAGTGATGTTGACGATCCCCGGCTGATGACCCAGATATCCAGCTGCAGCCACCGATACGCTAAAATGGGTCTACTGGTTCCGACTTTCCAAGACGTCAACCCCAGAGAGTTCGAATCCAGCCTGCGTATCTCAAAAACTTTGTTATGAAGTGACAGTCCATGTACCCTGCTGTGGATAAAAGCTCGTGGACCGTTTCAGTAGTGTAACGTAATGTAAAAGGATATTTATAGCGCGCTTTACCTCGTGAGAGCCCAAAGCGCATATTACAGAAAAAAAACATGATGAAATTCTAATTCTAATTCAAAGCGCGCGCGCACACACACACACACACACACACACACACACACACACACACCGCCGGGAAAAAAAAATCGCACAGACAGACGAGCGCGTTCAGCATCAGGCAAACACGCGCACAGTGGTAAGTGGATATCATTATTCAGTCCGAGGGAAAAGATGTGTCTTTAGGGAGGTTTTAAAAGTCTCGCAGAGAAGAAAGGAAGACTATTTCATAGAGCAGGTGCCTGGTAAGAGAAAGATCGTTGGCCTGAAGTTTTCAGGCGAGCGGAGGGAAGCCGAAGCAGACGAGAATCGGTGGATGAACGTATGTTGCGAGAACATAGAGATGGAGGAGGTCAGAGAGGTAGGAGGGAGCCAGATTATTCAGTGATTTGAAAACCAGGAGGAGAACTTTAAAGTCAATGCGAGATTGAAGTGGAAGACAGTGTAAGGATGACAGAATTGGTGATATGTGATCAGATCTAGAGGAGCTGAAGATCAGTCGGGCGGCATTGTTCTTAACTTTTTGAAGTTTAGAGATGAGTGTTAAGGGACAACCGGCAAGGAGGGAGCTACAATAGTCAAGCCGAGGCAGGACAAAAGCACAGATTAGAGTCTTCAGGGCATTTTTGAGTGAAGAAGCGGCGAACTGAGCTAATTCTACGAAGTTCAAGGTAGCAGGACTTGCACACATTAGAGATATGTTGTTTGAAAGAGAGAGTTCGGTTGATTGTAACGCCGAGGTTACGAACAGACACTGATAGCTTTATCTCATTTCCATCAACATTTGTGGAACTAGGGAGAGAATGAGTTCTAATAGTGTGTTTTGAAGCAATGAGGATTATTTCAGTTTTGTCTGCGTTAAGTTGTAGTTTGTTATTGTGCATCCATGATTTAACATGGTAATGCATACTTGAGAAGAGGAGATTATTTCATGAAGCTGACTGAGATAGGCAGAGATATACAGCTGGCTGTCATCTGAAAAGCTATGGTGAAGGAGAGAGTGTTGGCTGATAATGGCTGAGAGAGGTGGGTGTATAGCACAAACAAAACCGTCCCAGGATTGATCCCCGAGGGACACCAAACTGAAGTGCTCTTGGTGGGGACTTAACACCTTTCACTGAAACAGTTTTGCGTGCGATCAGAGAGATATGAAGAGAACCAGGAAAGGACAGAACCAGAAAGACCAAAAGAAGTGTTAAGTCTTGAGATAAGAATGGAGTGATCTATTGTATCAAAGGCAGCAGACAAATCTAGGAGAGAGAGAAGAGAAACTTTGTTTCCATCAACAGCTGTGAGGAGATCGTTTGCTAACTTGAGAAGCGCTGTCTCGGTGCTATGGCCAGCCCGGTAGGCCGACTGGATTGAGTACAAGAGATTGTTTACAGAGAGATGTTCAGACAATTGGGCGAGGACAACTTTTTCAATCAGTTTAGGAAGAAATGGGAGATTAGAGACAGGTCTGTAGTTCTTGAGATTTTCAGGATCTAAAGTTTTGCTTCTTCAGGAGAGGTCTGACAACTGCAGATTTGAACAGAGTGGGAAAACAACCTGATTGTAAGGAGTCATTGATAATGGATGTAAAGTATGGGAGAAGATCGTCAACACAGCAGGTAAGAAGGGATGAGGGGAGAGGGTCAAGTTCACATGTTTTGACTGTGACTTGCTTCAAGATTTTGCGGACCTCTTCTACCGATACAGAGTGGAATTGAGACCACTGAAGACCACAGAAAAGCTGAAGACAGTGCTGACGTAGGGTGACAGAAAGATGGGGCAAGTTCAAAGGAGGAATGCTGGAACGGGAAGGTGGTGGTGGAGGTGAGGTGGGAGCACAGTGAGACACGCATGACGAAAGCGATGCCGCCGCCGCGGGAGGAACGAGAATAGGAGATAGTTCTATAGCCAGGAGGAGCAAGGTCGACACATTTAGCCTCGTCCCCAGTTGGGAGTAACCAAGACTCCGTGATACAAAAAATGTCAACACTGTTTTCAATAATGAAGTCGTTGATCGCGGAACGTTTTCGAGAGCAGCCGTCGGAACGCGGGTTGAGATGTGCAATTTTGAAGTTGAAGCCGGACTGAGACTGACTAGGCCGCACAAGTGGCACTGAAATTAGATTTCCGAAGTTCACAGGCAATTTGACCTGGATGGTGTGAAGAGGGGACGACAAGCCTGGCTGATGACAGGAATCTTCCTCTGTTTCCTTCTACCACCTCTACGGCCTCGCACACGAGGAAGACCGACGCCAACACGCAGACGACGCAGTGTTGAGGTTAGGGAGGGGTTAAGGGTCGAAGGTCGAACCGCCAGCAACTCATCACGGGTGTAGGTGAGGGGGCAGACAGGGGGAGGAGGGAGAGGGGGGAGGGTCGACACACAAGCGCTTGCAGTGTGTGTGAGCTGAAACACAGGACAGCGGAAGGGAGAACGGAGTTCGTGCGAAGCATGGTGGTGAAAACATGGCTGCGATGGGGAGCACAGAATGTGAACCAGTTTGTCAGTCAAAAAAAACAAACAAATCATTCTAAAATCCATGGGCAGTGAGGCACAAAATGAAATCCAAAAGAAAAGCCCAGTTCATCACGAACACCCATGTACAAGAATTCACCACAAACACTGCTTCAAACCACCACAATCACTCAAACATAGAGAGAGAGAGAGAGAGAGAAATCTCAGCCTGCTAGGCGAAGCTCTCACTCACTCACGTCAGTGAAATGAAGCATAAAATAGTTTTTGAACACTTTACCTCATCTTTCTAGCTACACAATCACTTCATCATGGTTTCCAACATTTTGTGTTAGTGTTAAGCTCAGTTCTAATTGACCCCTCAGAATGTTAGACACATTGAGCACATGACAGTTGTTGTGCTTGAACTTTATTTCAGATAAGAGAGTTTCTACTGAATCCAGAACTCTTGCACTGAAGAAGTGACACTTAGAGATCGAATTTCAAAATATCTTAAAGGTAGCGTTTTTTTCTCTGAGGTTGGGAGAAGTTGTAATGTCCATTCGTACTTTCACTTTCCAAGTGTGCATGATAACTCTACTTCGTCATTTTTTTAGGTAACTTTCTTCTAGATCCAACAGTCTTGAGTGCCAATGACCACTGGTTAAGATCTCTGTTTCTGTGTTACTGATCCAAGTTAGTTCAGCAAATATTGAAATTGACGAGCTGCATTAAGTTGTTGGGCTGGCCGTGAAAGTCTCCACACTCATATTAATGCAACACTTCCTCGTCGCCAGATGTTGCGTTGACGTGTGTGGAGACTTCCACGGCCAGATAACACAACCTAATGCAGCTCGTTAGTGCGCACGCTCATTAATGTTTGCACCCCTCTGATTATATCAGACAAACCCAAACCCATATTCAAAAACAAACAGGTTCGCAACTGAGTCACTCAGTTTACTTTACCTTTCGGATCTAAATCATGTAACATACTATTAGCTTTCCGTGACCTTCTTTACTGTTCCATTTGTGATAATTCAAACCAATAGCGAACGCATTTCGCGTGGGATACCTGTTAGTTCGCCACATATAAGGCCATTTGGTGTCCTCATCTCTACTCCTAGGAATTTCTTTAAAGCATACCAATGAACGGTCTCTCAGTGAACAGCTGCCTTGTTTAATCCCATAACTCTGCCCCATATTGAACCCTTGAAGATCCTTGTATGCAAGAGCAAAACTAACACAGTGGGGGAAAAAACATTCCCAAATGCTCATACAAATTGACAACACGTATTAAACAGCTGTCATAAAGCCAACTTTCTCTTACTCTTAAATATTCACCCATTCGAAACAATATGATTTTACTTTTATTCATGCTAACTAAAGCAGCATAACTGCGTTTGTGGTCCCATTACAGTCTCTGACGATACGTTTACATCATCACCTAATAAAAGAATAAATAATTCAAATGCGTCGGCAGAAAGCATATCGCCATGTCTTCCCTCTGTCAGCAGATATAGTGTTTCTCACCCGTTTACATTTAAAACTAGTTTAACGAACGATGCCCCAACATTCCTTTTGACTTTCTATTGTCATTACTAGTCTATCTGATAACAGTTTATTGGACTCCATCTGCTTCTTCTTGAGTAATTCTATATACTCCTATCTTGAACTAACGTATCCTTGGACATCTTTGGGATATTCTGAACGACGGCTAGTTCTCCATAAACGTCTAACATTTTTCTTAGTCACCGTACATTCCCAATAGAACAAATCACCACGTGTTTTTAGTTTGTGTTTGGGAATATTTGAATTTTCAGACAATCGGCACTTTTCTAAATACAATAGTCAACGCATCTAACGCTTCATCAACATCAGCGTCTATGAAGTCAATCGCAAGATTTTTTCGATAGCATTTCATCTCTGTATAAATGATCATATTCTTTATTCTAAACACGTTTTTCTATTGCTAAATCGACATTGTTTTCATCAATATTAAATCGATTTTGACATGGAATGGGAAACACGAACACGAATTGGTAAGTGATCAGACATATGCCCCAGAATGAAAAATTCAAACATGTTAATACAGACAAAAAAACGTCATTTGAAAATATGAAAGAATCGTTTACACTTCTTTCAGAAACAGATGTGTATGTATAGCAACAAATTAAGTCGCCTTTACACACACCAATCAGTACACACAATCACGTAGCAGTGCACATGTTTAAAAGCTATTTGCCGTGGTTATGTAAATGACAGTCTTCAGAACAGAATTCACATTTATAGTCCGGGTTTTGTATTGTACATCATGGCCATCATGTGGATGAAAATTTTGAGAGATACTTGATGTCCTACCATTTCATTTACTATTCAGAACAATATAATGGTCTCTAGTTAATAAACAAGCAGCTAGATAGTCATCAGTTAAACTAATTGGATTGTCGACGTTACAATGGGCATAAAACAGTGATGTTTCAGCTGAAATGTACGAACATGCACATATAAAAGAACATCTTTTTGTATTCCGAATAATTGTTTGTCAACGAAAAAACAAAGCAAAAGTAAGTTTTTTTTGTTTTGTTTTTGTTTTTTTTTTAATAAAAGTTTTTGTTTATAAGACAGATAATTCCATCGGGTCATCTCCCTTGTTTCCTAAAATTTACAGCTGGCTTGACAAAAATGTTTAAGACCTGGTAAAAAATTCAGGTTGGCATTCCTCCATGACAGTTTCACTTAAACAAAGAAAATCGAATTCACATAAGAATAAAATAAAATAAGAATGAAACAAAGGAAAACAAACCACCGACGTTCAACAACAACAACAACAACAGCAACAACAACGTTAGAATGGCGACTTGGCTTAAGTTTATTTTTTTCCTAGCCCTGCGTGACAGACTGGTTGGAATGTGCCACGTCTCGCTCTGGAAGCAGTCGGTGTCAACAGCATACTTGTTCATGAGGATTTTTGCAAAGATTTGCAACTTGATATTTGATGTGTTCTCCACAGGGGGGACTAAATGGCAAACGATCTGAAAAGCAACATACTCGCAATAAGCCGCCAGTTCAGTTCAGAGAGAGAGGAGAGCAGATGAAGAGAGAGAGAGAGAGAGAGAGAGAGAGAGAGAGAGAGAGAGACTGTGACCTATGTGCTGCAAAATGTATGTACATATCTCTTTTACACCGAATATTTCCCATGAGAGAGACATTTTCTGCCAGAGTATCAAGCGGATGAGATACAGGGCGCACTGTCTTATTTCTAGCCAAATGGCAGGGAATCAGCGACACATGGGGAACTCCCTCAAGGATATTCGTCAAAATATGATGGGTGAGAGATAGAAGATTAAGGGTGACGGAGACCTACATACACCGAGAACTGATGTGGTAAAGTTGTGGGGCTATACGTAGACCTTGCAACCTGACATCTATACAAACTGTTTATCTGTACGGCATGTCTGCCTGTCATGAAGAGGTTTTGGTAGTTACATTCTGGCGCTGAAGTGAAAATAAGTTTTTGGTTGTTTATTTGCGGTTCATGCTGTTTTCATTTTAGGTGTTGATTGTTGATATTGCTTCCCCATTACTTTTTACCTGCTGTTAAGAACAAGGGTGTAGAAACCGTTTCACACACACACACACACACACACACACACACACACACACACACACACACACACACACACACACACACACACCACACCACTACTCCCACACCAACACGCACACACACACACACACACACGCACGCACGCACGCATGCACACACGCACGCACGCATGCACGCACGCACGCACGCACGCACGCACGCACTCACACACTCACACACACACACACACACACACACACACACACACACACACACACACACCACGCCACACCAACACAAACACAAAACACATACACAAAGCAGGGCCAGTCCTGGGTTCCTTTCGCTTTCTTTTCCCAAAAACTTTCTGAAACTGAGAAGAAATACAGCGCCTTTGATCGTGAGCTTCTGGCAGCCTACAGTGCGATCAGTCATTTCAGACACTTTCTGGAGGGACGACCTTTCCCACTATACACTGACTACAAGCTATTAGTGCCTGCTCTTAGGAGACAAACTAATCGTTCTCATCAGACTAGACACCTCTCCAACACTGACATTCAGTACATCACGAACAAGTTCAGTGTGGTGGCTGATGCCTTTCCACGCTTTAGCATCAACTTCAACTCAACTCTGAGGAACAGAGCATCTTGCATTTTCTTTTGTTGGGAGACTAGGTCTAACTTTAGGTAGCAATATGTCTACCCCCAACTGTTGAAACTTCCCCAAGGTCTCATTCGCGATTTCGATCAGACGATCATCAAAACTTTTCGTGAACTGGAGAAAGCACATCGTTCCCTAGCGACATCCAGGAACCACTTGCACTTCATTCTGCATTGTAAACATCACGACGTCTGCCCCACCAGCCTAAAGATCAAAACATCGGTGAGATGATTAGCAGCGACTGGGGTTATCAACCGAGCCCAATGAGCACTCATGAACGAACGGATTAAACGGATTGACACTCGGATTACATTCTTAGAACGAAAAATCCAGGATGACTTCGAGAATCTGAGTTCGAACACACAATTACTAGACTCCATTCGTTGGAAATCAAAGAGTGGGTCGAGTCTGCGCAACGAATCGAATGGGACAAAGTACGGATGTGCAAACGGAAGAAATATGAGTGACTGGTGAAGAGATCGAAACGACTACATGAAAACAAGAGTCCTATTGTGTCTGTGTCGGAAGAGAAGAAAAGAAGTGTGAAAGATAGGTGGGTGATCAATCTTTCAGAACGCCAGCTCTCCATTCCTGAGAAGGAAGTACCAGAGAAAGGACTGAACTTTGCATTAGCGCCGGACAAACTACCAGTGGTTGACCTTATCACGAGCGTGGAAATGGCTTGTAGATACATTGGTCCCAGCTCCGAAGAAACGACACACCTACGGTCTGACAGCGTCAGAATCCTGAAGCAAGCCAAGCTCCCCAAATCCAACCTCGCGGCTGATCAAAGACGTGCTCTGGCGGACTTGAAGAAAGCAGACTTCATAATGACTCTGCCAGCAGACAAGGGGCGTGCAACAGTGTCCAAATCCATGTATGTACTACGAGAAGGCGAACAAACTCCTGGAAGACACAGTAACCTATGAACTTCTCAAGAAACCAAGTTCTCCAACAAACTGAAAAATATACTCAAACCCCTCAAAGACACGGGCCGACTAAGGTACAGTACAGGAAACTGTACCCCACCGTGACGGATGTACACAAGTTCTATGGTCTACCTAAGGTGCACAAGAACGACGTCCCCCTCAGTCCCATAGTTGCATCCAGAGGTTCCCTCATGTATGAGACGGCGAGATTCGTGGCGGACATTCGTGGCGCTACGTAGACGACACAATGACCATCCTATCCCAACAACGACTGGTGGAACAGTTCACGAGCACCTGAACAACTAACATCCAGCCATCAAATTCACGAAGGAAGTAGAGCAGAGTGACTCCATTGCAATGCTAGACACACCCATCACCAGAACAGACGGTATACTCTCCTTCGCGGTCTACCGCAAACTGACCCACACAGACCAATACCTGCAGTTTGACAGCCACCAGCCTCTGGAACACAAACTTCGGGTGATTCCAACTCTCACCCACAGAGCCATTACCGTCTGCTCAACTCAAGAGGCACAGCAGAAGGTAAAAGAGCACCTGAAGGAAGTGCGCACCATCTTGGGCTACCACCTCACCCCAACTACCAGCGAGAGAACAACGAGAGCGCAAGGGACATATCACCATTCCCTACGTTGGAGGTGTAAGTGAAGCTCTGACCAGGAAGATCAGGAAACTAGGGGTCGCGGTCCGTCCCAAGCCCACCAACACCATCCACGGCCAACTCGTCGCCCCCAAGGATAAAACCAACAAACTCGACAAATCCAGCGTCATCTACAGAGTAGACTGCATCAAACTGCCCGGAAAGGTCGCTGTGTTGTGGTTCTGAGTGCTCTCCTCTGTTGTGAGACTTGGACCATGTACCGCAAACACTTCCAAAAACTCAAACACTTCCACCAACGATGCTTGCACAAGATCTGCAGCATCAAATGGCAAGACAGTGTCCAGCCTACAGGTTCAGAAGTGTGGCCTTCCAAGCACTGACTGTATTCACATCAAAAGCCAGCTCCAATGGTGTGACGTGACAACTGAAAATCACACCATCCTCTACATGGCCTTCCTAGCACTGACTGTATTCACATCAAAAGCCAGCTCCCATGTGTGACGTGACAACTGACAATCACACCTTCCTCTACAACCCCCTCCATTTTCTACTCCCTGTCCCTCCCCCCCCCCCCCTCCCCCCCCCCCCCCCCCCCCCCCCCCCCCCCCTTCTTTCTTTCCCTTTGTCCAAAGATTAGTAATCTACGTTCATTTTCAGTCTCTACCCCTCACCCCTCACCCCCCTCCACCTCACTCACCCTCCCCACCATCTATTGGGAGGGAATGAGGGGGGAAACTTGCCATATGAGTCGCCCCTTTCTCCACACCTTCCCCCTTTGTGTATTGGATAGTGCGATCAATTGCTGAGCCTACCTTCTCTCTTCCGTCTCCTCACCACCCCCTACTCCCTGCTCCCTTCCTCCTTCACTGTAGCCATGGGAAAGACAGTCTGCAGTGTCTCACAGGTGGAGACAACATTGATTTGTCAATTTGCACGAAAGCTAAAAATATCGCCAACGTGTAAGAGACACATAATAAAACAGATTTTTGACCGCAAATCTTCTGTAAACAATGTAAGAGATTGTGTTCTCAAATCTTCTACACATTCGCTCACACTGTAGGTCATGGGAGAAGATCAACCCTCCCCCCCCCCCCCCCCCCCCCTTACTAACACCTTACTCAACCACTCCTCTCTCTCTCTCTCTCTCTCTCTCTCTCTCTCTCTCTCTCTAGTGACATGAGTCAGACAGGAAACGGAAACTGGATGTGTAGCTTAGCACACAAAAAGGGAAAGCAAAGTGTCCCTACTTTGCTGCTCCACAGAAGGCTGTAAGACTGATCACCTCCAGTGAATTAAGAAATTACGACAGGAGTAAACCAGAGAGGTGAAAGTTTATCTCTCCTACTCAGCAATCCTGTGTAAGGTTCCACTGATCCACCCAGAAGCACTATCCTGGGACCCCAGGTGGCCTGTTATTGGCCGGCAGAGAGAGCACTCCAACAATAACAGCCTGCCTAAAGAGAAGATGGATCAGTCACCAGCAACAGGAGAAAGATCCACACTCTTCTCCAACATCAGATAAATTCTGATTTTCCAAGCTGACACCAATTCAAGTCAACCAGAACTTTTGCTCTCTTAATGATGAAATAATGTGGAAACAAGTCAGCCCCCCAAAAGACTGAAATTTATTCACGTGTATATTTACACTTGTATGAACAAGTAAAGTCGATGTGTAAAAGTACACAAACCTTGTGCCGCTTCTGTGTTGGCATATAGAAATAAATGCGTAAACTTATTTCTAATTCTGTCTCTTACAGCTGCAAGCACTTTTTAAGTGCACAAGCCTGAGGAGGATTATTCCTGAGCCACTCTTGCGTATTTTAACAGTCCCGAGAAAAATAAAAGTTTCTGTTGATGACTAGAACTGGAAACTGCTCCTTCCATAACCAGTAAGAGAGGGGGTGGAGGTAAAATTTAAACATAACTTTATCAGAGAAAATATTCCGAGTCCTTCCCCAAAAGGACAACACCGACCCACCCCCAACTCTCGTCACAAATGGACATGTTACGTTGTTCGTATGGAGGAAAGCAGAATTTCTAACATGCTGCTTTATGGACAACAGATGAAAGGAAAACATGACCAAAGAAGGCCTCTAAAAAGATACAAAGACATCTTGAAGGTCAATCTCAGAAGCTGCAACATCGACACTGCGTCCTGGGAACATGTCGCCCTTGACAGAAACAACTTAAGAGCGCAACAGAACAACCGCGATCCAGGAAAAGAGGAATCGGGGAAATTTATATGGGGACCCATGTCAGCAGATGACCTGCCTGTCTACTCATCTGTCAGATTGACAGGAGACTCCTTCATTGGGTACCAGTATGTGTGTGAGGTAAAGGTGTGTGTGTGTGTGTGTGTGGGGGGGGGGGGGGGGGGGGGGGGGCTAGAGAAGGAGAAGAAGGGAAAGGGCCTGGACCTGTATGTGTGTCTGTGGAGTGGGTATGCATGCACTTGTGTGAATTTGTGAGTTTGAGTTTGAGTACTAATTGTGACAGTATAATTACTCTCTGTCATCCTCCTCCCTCGCCCCCCCCCCCCCTCTCTCTCTCTCTCTCTCTCTCTCTCAATCTTTCTCACACACACACACACACACACACACACACACACACACATCAGTAGTTTTATTTAACGTCTTTTCATCACAAGATGATCTTAGACCTTTAAACTGCAATATACATTCCATTGTACTGTCAGCACCTTCGCCCATCCCCACCCCCCCCCACCCCAAAAAAAAAAAAAAAAAAAAACCCACTATTATTACACATATCTCAAATGTTGTTTTTCACAATAGTTTTTGCAACTGGGGACTGAGCAATAACCAAAGCAATATCAAAAAAGCAAGGGTTATTTACCACACTATCAACATTGTCAGAATTATTTATAAAAATATTCTTCTCCTTATAAGCTGGGGTTAGTATAGGGCATTCAAATAAAAGATGACGAATTGAGATATTCTCCTGACATATACACGCTATACCTGGTGAATATTTTGTATTCCATGTATTTAACCGTAATTTATGAATTAATCTGGCTAGATACCTTGGACATGATGGCAGAACGAATAATTTCTCATTAATATGTTTCTTCTGCATATTCTTTTCCAATCGCTGGATCAATTCATGCGGAGAAAAATTTAAGACTATGTTAAAGGGTGTTTTCAAAAATTGTACAAGCTCCCTGCTTTGCCAATTTGTCTGCTAATTCGTTCCCTTTTAAGCCACAATGTGAAGGAACCCAGCAAAAATCAACTGCTATACCTCGGGAAAGTAAACAATGTAATTGATGTTTAATTTCAAAAAGAATATCAGTTCTAATTTTAGAGTTCCAGTGCTTTAATGATTGTAAAACTGATTTTGAATCAACACAAAATAGCACACTATAAAATGATACTGGCGTGTCATATAAGATATAATTCAGAGTTTTCATAATTGCATATAGCTCTGATGTATAAATTGAATATTCTCTGCCTAGATAGAAAGACTTTTTGCACATTTAAGGATGGTATAGTGAATCCAGCACCACTGTCAGACGTTTCCATTATGAACCATCTGTAAATATTTTTAAATGATTTGGATAAGTCTTTTCGAGATGTTCTCGAACTTCATTTACTAGAATATTTACATTGTCATCTTTCTTCAAAGTAGTATATTCATCATCAATTTTTGCGTTGAGCTGCTCCCATGGGGGCATTTGAGGTACAATGGGAACCTCCGAAATTGCATCAATATCAATACTACATTCTGACATAAGCTCACAAGTGAAATTTCTAATTGGCTCTATGTATGATATATTTTTAGACCTTTTGGGGTATTCCTTGTTGGAATCCATAAAGAATTTCATCAGTAACAGAGTTTTTTACAGATAGGCCTCTTACCACGTATTTGGACACATCCAACGTTCGTTGTTCATTAAGAGAGTAAAATGTTTGTCTCCTTATAGCATCTCATTGTGTTTGTGTGCACTGGAACACCCAAAGCTAAATTTTAAAGCTTTACTATCTAAGCTTTGCAGTTTCTTTAAAAGGTAGTTTAGATGCAGAAGTATATTTCCTGTCCATATATTAATTTTGATCGGACTAACGATGTATATAAATGTAAAAGTGCGGTACAGTCTTGACCCCATGGTTGACAACATATAATTTTGAGCAAATTTAATCTTTTCCTAGCTTTATCTATCACATTTTCAATATGCTTTTCCAGTTCAGCTTCGGTGTTAAAAACACTCCTAAGAACTTGACTGTTTGCTTATATTGTAGAACATTGTCGTCAAGAATAAGGTTGGGCAGAGCCTTTGGGTTTTCGCCATTATTAAAAAGCATTAAAACAAGTTTTCTCACCAGATAATTCAAGACCGTTCTCTTTCATGTATGCAGACAATCTGTCCAATTCTCCTTGATACATTGTCTGTACAAATTTTACTGCCCTTTTATTCGAGTGCTTCCTTAATGAAGTATTAATCCAAATGGCAGGATCATCTGCATACTGCACTACACTACATTGGTGGTTTTTGACAATGCCTTGGGAGATCATGTATAAGGATCGTAAATAATAAAGGTGCAATAACAGATCCCTGAGGAATGCCCATATCTATTTTCCTGAATGATGAATATATTTTTCCAGTTCGTGTACATATATTTCTTCCTTCTAGGAAGTTCTTTATATAATCATACATATTCCCAGAAATACCAATATTTTTCAGTTTATACAATAATCGAGCATGCCAGACACTGTCATATGCTTTCTTTACATCAAAGAATGTAGCTAGTGTACTTTTTCTGCGTGAAAATTGCTTTTTTATATGAGAAGTTAGTTTCACTAAATGATCAGTTGTGCAACGCCCTTTTTTTAATCCAGCTTGCTGGACTGGAATAATATCATTTTTTTTCACATAATATAATAAACGTGTTTGTACAACTTTTTCAAGAAGTTTACCAACATGGGATGTTAAAGCAATGGGTCTATAGTTATTTACAGAGATTCTCGCTTTACCTTCTTTTGGTACTGGTACTACCACTGAACTTTTCCAGATTGTAGGAATAATGCCGTACGTCCAACATTTTTTGGAACAATGAATGTAGTATATATTTTCCACGAAGAAGGCAAGTGTGACGAAGAAGCTCGTAAGAAATACCATCTAGGCCCACTGCTGAATCATAAGATGTAATGGATTCTATCGCTTCAAGAAGTTCTGATGATCGTAATGGAGAATTTAAGTAGTTATTTTTGTCTGGTATGGGACTCTTATATTGTTTCTTTTTGTTCCTCTTTATGTCTATGGTACTGGATTTTCTGCTGGAAGATTTACAGCTCGACTATTTTCCGAAAAGAAATGGGAGAAAGCTTCCACCTTATCCATTGTGCTTGGAAATTCTTTTGTTAATTTTACAGGGTAAGCTTGTGTTTTGTAACAATTTTTCATTTGTTTTACTTTTTTTTCCAAACTTTAAACATATCCTTCGATTCTTCTACTTTGGTCTCACAAAATTCTGCCCAGTATTTCTTTTTTAGCTTGAGCAATAATTTTATTACATTTCTTCTTTTCTTGCTTCATAAAGAGACAAAATTTTCTTCTGTCTTATTTCGTAACCAAGCCTTGTAACTTTCTCGCTTTGATTTTTACAGCTAGTCTACATTCTTCCGTCCACCATACATTACCCACATATTTACCAATCTTTTTAAATTTACATTTAGGGATAGAATGCTCGGCTGCTGCTAACAGTATGACTTTGCTGAAATTAGAATAAAATAAATTAACATCATCGTTCTCAATAAATGTTGTGTTATACGATGCAAGAAAAATCTGGTAGGCATCCCAGTTGGCAAGTTTATAATTAAACTTTGGAATTTTGTCTTCGATGTCTGTTACATCATTATTTATGTCATCATCAAAGATTATAGTAATGGGGAGATGATCACTTCCCAAACAATCTTCTCCTATAGACCAATTACAGTTTACTGCAATACTAGGTGAAACTAAGGATAAATCTATCGCGCTAGGTTTGTGAGTTGAAACATCTGGAATTCTTGTGTTTCGACCATCATTTAATAAAACTAAAGAGGAATCAATAATATATTTTTCAATCTGTTGGATAAAAACTTTAGAACACTCAGAATCCCAAAATGGTGCATGGCATTAAAGTCGCCAACAATGATCCAATTCTTACTTGTTAAATTTGTATTCTTCAGCCAGCCTGTATTATCCTCTTGGGGTCCATTAGGATAATATACAGAAAGTACATTGTAAACTGAGTCTTTGTTCACTTTGATTATAGCACCTGTAGCAAATACACCTTCATCTTCCTTCGGCACCGGAAACGGAACGATCCTAGTAAACTCCAGGTCCCGTCTGATGTAAAGAGCAGTCTGAACTTTTTTGTTTGAGTCACTGACTGTGTAAAGTGGGGGTAGGGTAGAAATAATTCTCCAAATTAGGTAGTCTGTGCTTTTCCACATTCAGAGACTGAAGTGCTTGCACAGAATGGTTTCCCTCCAGAACATGATTTTCAAAAGATAATAAATTACTGGGAAGTGATCTGGCATTCCATTGAAATATTTTGAAACAATCATTTTGCTTAGTTTTCATGGCAGACTGCAAGTTGTAGCATAACTGCTGTTATGCAAATTATAGGCTTTCACGGCACATTCTCCACCAAACAAGATTGATTGATATTGAGAGTGCCCTATTACAGTAGTAATAAATAGGAAATAGCCCATCTTAGGGAACATTTTCTTCTTAACAAATGAACTATACATTCAAAGAAAAACACGAAAAGAACAATGTTATAAAAACAATAAACCAATGTCTGAATAGCGCACTACTAAGTATACTGACTATGAGAACGATGAAAGCTATGAACACTCGTTATTCAGGTAACTTGTATGTCTCAAAAGTGCAGGTCTGACCTCAATTAACACTTGCAATGATGATTGTGGTGCGTCTTCACAAAACAGAATATCCAGGTATATCTAACACACAAGCCAACATAATGCATACATTTATACACAGGCATACATACAGCCACACACAAAGACACGCGCGCGCACACACACACTCACACACACACACGTTCTCATCAGCGCATAACTAACACACACACACACACACACACACACACACACACACACACACACACACACCGACCCCCCCACCCACCCCCCCACACATTCACATATTAACTACAGCTCAAATTATACATTGTCAAGGCAGTCACCAGCGGGGGTACCAAAAACCCCTCCAGTCAAAGAACCCCATATGCGGCTGAAAGTACGATTTGGAACGTCGCTTGGGCTGATTCCAGAAAAGACCGTGAAGATATCTGCCCAAGTTTCCCGGCCAGCACTGACGCTCCTCGTTGGTTGGGGTGAAGCTGATCCCGGAGACCTCTCGGCTGCAGGTTCTCGTGGCTGATGAATGAGATATTCTTGTTCTCCACCAGCTCGGCGAACACCAAGGCATTATAAAGGTCTCTTTTTTGCATTCAGGGAAGGATCTTTGACTGGCGAAATTTTGCTAATAACAATTTTCATTTTCTGATGCTCAGACTGTAACTTGCGCACGGCAGCAACGAAGACTTTTACTGGCAGCCTGAGGAGTCTTGTTTCTCAGCGTGTTGATGCCACAATGCAACACGACAGCATCGAGTTCTTGGCAAGCGTTTACAGCAGATCTAGCAGCTCTTTCAATATCATCTATGGACTGGCATTTACGTTTGATGACACGAAGTCCATAGGAAAGACCAAGCCTACGTGCCTGCACCCCATTCAGTACAGAATCGTGCAGGATGGCAATACCAGGAAGATCTTTTTTCTGTCTGGAGGTACTTTTCAGACTTTGATCCAGCATTTCGAACTTCAGTAATAACTTTTTTTCTTTTTTGGGGAGGATGACGCCGACGGCATTACGTCATCGGAAGTAGTATCTGCTTTAGGAACCGCCTTCTTTTCCCTCACCGCAGGCAAGTGGATGGTTTTTGGCTTTTGATTAAAATGCATCGGCATTTCAGGCAAGTCTTTATTCGATGGGAGGGTAACACTAGCAGATGTTCTAACAGCATCAGAGTAGAGCATATTCTTCTGAACGGGGCTGCACTATTTTTACCGCCCCTTTCCCTTCCGACACATTATCTTTTCTCAGATTCTCAATAATATTGGAAAGGTGAGCTATTGTTGTTTCCAATGCTTTGACTCGATCGCATAAGGTGTCAATGGTTGTACTTACGCACGACGGATTTTTACAAATCGTATCAGCGCAGGTGTTAGTGCCGGGTCGAGCAGGGACCATGCCGTTAGTAACTTCGTCCAGTTCTAACACTTCAGTAGAGGTCGAAGCATCCTTCTTCTCATTCTTGCTTTGAAGCTTTGTCTTCTCCTTGTTCATTGAACATGAGTCTGCAGCAGTCTTAGCTGACGTTCCTCTCATAGGCTGGGAACCTAGTCTTGGTCATTTTCTGTCCATTAGAGAACATACTGTCCCAGAAGGAGATTAGCCCGTTGTTGACGTCGCCATATTGCGCAGGAATCTCCTCACACACACACACACACACACACACACACACACACACACACACACACACACACACACACACACACACACACACACACATCCATACACATGCGCGCGTGCATGCACACACATACACACTCACTCACTCACATACACACACACACACACACACACACACACACACACACACACACACACACACACATGCACGTGCGCTTGCGCGTTTGGCGTCTAATACACTTGTGCATAAACGTACGTACACTCACACATACGCGCACACACACACACACACAGGGACACACCCAAATGGCGACGACACTCAGCTCCTAACTTTTTCTCTCTCCGACAAAAGGTTATTGTGAGTGTTCTTAGAGATGAAGACCAGAAGTGCAGGCTTACGTGCTGCTACTTCAGTAAGCAGTCTGAAAGCAGACAGCCTAAAACGTCCTGAGCGTCCTCACATTCCAGAGGAATTGAATCAATCTCGACGAAGCGGGCAACCAGCTCATCCACCTGCCCCAGCTAGGTCTAGCACCAGAGATGAAGCTACACCTACCCAGGCCGTCCCTATGACTGTAGAAGAAAGGGAGATGCTCCAATCGATCGCGGACCTCAAAAACACCATTTCGGCCCTCTGCGATCGTGTTTCCTCTCTGGAGAAAAGCTTACAAGCCGAAAGGAATTGCGCCCAGTGCCACGAAAAGAAACCGATCACCTTGACAACCATAGGCACACAAACGGACAGTGGCAGCACAGCAGCCCCGACTTACGCTGAAGTTGTAGCAAGACCAGCTGCTATTCCTGGGGGTTCCAAGCCACTATCGAACACCGTGCAGCAGGAACCTTCACGGAGCAAGGCCTCTACACCGTCTCAGAGGAGATCTGGTAAACAACTCCACAGATCTTCCCATGACGTAAGTAAGCCTGACGTCAAACGAAAACACTCTGGTTCAACACGACTCGAAAAAAAGAAAAAAGAACATGAGAATATGCCTGAAGTTTTGATTCTGCACGACTCGGTGCTGAATCGCGTACATGGGGACAGATTGGGGAGATCATACAATTTCAAAACCTCCATGAAAAAGATCTCAACTGTAACCGACGTGCAGAATTCCCTGACAGCTGTCAGCTCCGACTCAAGAAATATAGATGTTGTCTTAATACATACTGGAATCAACGACTTGAAATCTAAGAACAGTATCGAATTAAGCAAGTCATTTGCTACTACTTTGAAGGAAGCGGCCAAGAAAAAACCCAAAACGCAGTTCGTAGTAAGCAATGTCACCACTGTAAATGACCAGACGCTGGAGGCAAGAGAGAGAATTATTCAATGCTGCCATCACGTCAGAACTGTTGGAAATACGTAACATCTCTATAATTAAACACGACAACTTGAAGAAGCATCACCTCAGGGACGGCATTCATCCCACCACAAGAAGCTCCAGCATACTGGCTGGCAACATTGGACGTCGCGTCCGAAACCTGGTGTGGGAAACCCCGAAACGGCCTGCACGTCAGCCCAGATTCCACCGACCCCAGTCCTACCCTGGCCCTCAACACCACGCCTGGCACAACCGCTTCTATGCTTTGAGTGACTGGGGCATGTTTTTTATTAACACTTGTGATAACCTTTGTCACAGAGATGAAGATTCACTGACATTTACGAAGCTGATCATTTTTCCATTGTGTTCTTCGCCATTAATGACTTTACGCCTACTAGACATCTAAGTACATTTAGTATAAACAGAATTAGCTGATTTAAGCTATTGTTTAACGCATATAGAAATTTTATTTTTATTCCATTATTTTTTTTTTTTTAATTATTATTATCATTATTACTTTTTTTTTTTTAAACATACTTTTCTACTTTTCTCACGCACCTTCCTTGCTGCTTCACTTTGTCTTTTTAATTGTTCTCCTCGCAGTGTATGTAAATCTCTGAGACTACCTTGATTTAACATTTAATTTGATACGACTGGTTAACAATAATGAGTAGAACTAATGAGAACATTTTTGATATATTTCAGTGGAACTGTCGTTCCATTGTCAAAAATCTAGACTGTTTAGTTCAACATCTTGCACAACACGATCACAAGATTCTGTCTTTTCAGTCCTTGAATGTTAAAAAAGAAAAGCTGCCAAAGATAGACAGTTACTATTATCCACCAATCCATCAAAAGGATGATACAACTGGAAAAGTCTCTACGGCTATTTATGTACGTGAGGGGGTTTCTTACACTCTTTGCCCCAGTCCTGCACCATCTGATATACCTAACTTAAATTCTTGTGCTGTTACAGTCAGACTCATTCTTCACTGTTAACCATAGTTTCTGTCTACCTTCCCCTTGGTCCAAATGAGCAGAACACTGAATGGATTCGTATGCTACAAGCAGAACAAAATAAAAAATTCTTAATCACGGGTGACTTTAATGCTCACTCACCTTTCTGGGAGAAGGAATGTCAAACAGTTACAAGCAACCATTTTGTTGAAAATCTAGTGGATTCCTCCCTCTGTCTTCTAAACGATGGGCGAATCACGTGCATACCCGATAACCCCAATCATAAAGCCACAGCCATCGACTTAACACTGGCGTCACCTGAGTTAACACCCTTTTGTACCTGGAACCCAATAGATGATCCTCTGAACAGTGATCATACACCACTTGTGACCAGGTTTGAACTAGGTCAACCTTCCGCTACGGACTCAACAGAAGACAAGATTCCAAAATATAATTACAACGTGCTGACTGGAACAAATTTACAAACATATTAATTTCTTATGATGAGTTCGAAACTTCTGATCAGGATGTTGACACCTTATACACGATGTTTACTAAAGCTGTTCTGTATGCCGCTGACGAATCCATTCCGAAGTATAAGTCAATAACATCAAAAAAGCATGTCGGTAACATTTGGTGGAATGAAGCTTGCCAGAGAGCAAAAGACGAGAAAAAGTTAAAATTTAATGCTTATCTAAAGCACCAGTCTATTGAAAATCATGTGGAAATGAAAAAAGCCAAAAATAATGTAACAGAGTAATAGATGAAGCCAAGAAAAGAATATTGGTCATCTTTTTGTACAAACGAAGTTTCAAATCATAAAGATATTCAGAAAGTATGGGAAAAAAATTGAAAACAATGAAGAATGGCGTAAAATTGCCACAATATCCAGTACAATTGTCTCATTGTGATTTGCCAACTAATTACGAAAAAGCCGCCGAAGCCTTTGCTGATATGTTTGCAAATAACAGCCGCAGCGATGGACTGTCGGACAAAGATAGAAAGTACAGAGCAGAACATGAGTTGCAGCTTAGTGATAAAGACACGGAACAGACCAGAAATCTATCTATTAATGCTGCAATTACGATAGGAGAATTAAAAGAATGTATCTCTAATCTCGGCAGCAAGAAAACATCAGTTGGGCTGGACGGAATTTCTAACGAAATGTTAGGTCATTTGTCACTAAATATGTTGAATCTTTTACATTTTATCTTTCAAAAATGCTGGGAAAGTGGACAACTACCAAACGTATGGAAACAGTCAATTGTTGTACCCATTCACAAACAAGGAAAGCCCCGGAATGATAAAAACAGCTATAGACCAATTGCGTTAACGTCACACACATGTAAACTTATGGAGAGAATTATATTAAGGAGACTTAATCACTATTGTGAAAAGTACAAGGTTATTCCAATTAATCAGGCAGGCTTTAGAAGAGGTAGATCAACCATTGATCACCTGATAAAACTAACTACTCAAATTAAGCAACAGTTTGCCAGACGAAAGAATGTTCTTGCTACGTTTTTTGACGTCAAAAAGGCTTACGACCAAGTGTGGCACAATCGACTACTGACAAAGTTACGAAAAGTTGTTATTGTGGGTAATATGTTTGATTTTATCAAAAGCTTTCTTTCTGATCGATCAATACAGACAAGGATTGGGAATATGTACTCCAATATTAGATCTCTTCATATGGGCCTTCCTCAGGGATCAGTCATTGCCCCTATCTTGTTCAATATTCTAATGTCAGATCTTCCTAGGGGGTTATCGAAAGATGCAGTTGTAGTTCAATATGCCGACGACATCTGTTTATGGATGAAAGTATCAATGAAAGAAAAACTCCAACCAGAGCTCTGAATTACACAAAGAAGTTATATCAACACGAACTCGATAAAATAAGTAAATATATGACTAAAATGGTCTTTCATTATCTCTTGAAAAAACCAATATGATGCTTTTCAACTCAGGATACAACCCTGAAAAACTTCCTGTATTTTCTATCCATGGTTCAGTCATACGATATACTCAAACGACTAAGTTTTTTGGGTGTTTATCTCACGTCAAAACTTTCCTGGACCAGCCATATTGAGCACATACTAACTAAAGCAAGAAGGAGCTTAAACTTATTAAAAATCATTAGCAACAAAAGTGGGGACAGGATACAAAAGTATTAATATTACTGTCAACGTCACTTGTGCGTTCCAAATTGACGTATGCACAGGAGGTATTTTTTAGTGCTCCACAACATTTACTGACTAAAATGCAAAGTGTTGACTGCAAAGCCTATAAACTTTCCCTTGGAGTTCCATTTCATGCATCAAATTTAGGAACCTATAAAGAAGCAGGTGTTTTACCTCTTGACGAGCTAAGATATCTTTCTGCTGCCAAATATGTTTTACGAAGCTCCTCGTTCGAAAATTTCACAGAGGCCGAAGTTTGTC